>VOMN01042439.1:0-28861 GCA_014899125.1 Orchestia grillus
AACTGTGGCCGTGGGGGTGGCCGTGGCAGGAGCTGCGTTAAACACGAGTAACTGCTCACTAACTCGTCACTTAAAATTTCACTCGTGAGAGTGAAAGACTGGCAACGAATCGAGCGCACATCCGGCCCACACTACACAAGATATTTATTTAAATAACTTTTTGAGTGCAACCTATGGCACTGACACTCTAGAGTCCTAGACCTAGGACACTCGCTCTAGGCCTATGAGGACGCACGTATCCTACTGAGACGAACTCCTTGCCAAGAGAAAAATCAAGTACAGGAAAATGAAGCAGGTACGGTAAACCTACAACTGATTTGCCTAGCAACCAGTGATGCTGTACCTGACCCAGGTAGATCACGATTAGTCATGCGTACGAACCGCGTTCCCAATAAATATTAACTTAGGCTCACCCACTCTTCTAGTACCACTAACTCTAAAAAATGCGAGAAGTCCCCAAAAATATACCGAAAATGAACCTTTTCGGTCCCGTCACCACACGACGCCAGTTTTGGGAAGAATGTTCAGATCGTTTTGCCTCATCAAAGCCCCTGCCATCTCCCTCTGGGCTGGGACAACGTGAGACCAGTGGCAGAAGTTCACAGCGCACTTTAGAGCACTTGTGCAGCGCGCGAAATTGCCAAGGCCGAACACCTGCACGGGAAGTCGTTATCTGCAACAGGCAGACGGTATTACGTGTACTTGCATGTACTTCCAGCGCATTTTCACCACGCTCAACGCAAGCTTCTGCAGTGCTTCGAGTTACACGAGAGAAAACATCACAATAACCTAGAGAATCAGCGGGGACAGTACGACAACTGGCATCATGGGCTTTGTAAAGTCCTCTCGGTGAATTAGAGCGATCACAGTAGTGACACGTGAAATTGTAAGTCAAGTGGCACCTGCGCTGCACAAAATTTCAGAATCTCGCATAGTGCTGCTCGCTACAGCCATAAAAAAGAAATTAAGCATTTCAATTTGAGAGATGTGGGGAACAAGGAAAGAACACAAAACCGATTCTAGCAGAAAAATTAAACTTTCCGGGAAGAGAAGCAAGAAAAAAAATCGTTTATTTCGAAATTAGTCACAAGTAGAGTATGGTACAATCAGGTTTCAATCAATAATACTACAGCCTTAAAATAAAAAAGTGGAATTCGCTTTGAAATTTTCAATTGTGATCAGTGAGACTACAATCTAAGAGAGTCCTGTTATAAAAAATGCCAAGCTTTGGAACTTCATTGAGAATGGAACACATGATTACCACTAACCAAGCTCCAAAGAAAGCAAAGGAGTCGTAAGGGCCCTTCACACGATCAGTCAACGTCTGAAGACAGTGTCAGAAGACACAGTTATGGGCATCGAATGCTAACATTGCTCTCTATTCTAGAATCATTCGGAAATATATCCAGTCCCTTGACTACCAACACGACTCCTGCAGTAGAGAGCAAAGTTAGCATTCGATGCCCATACTTGAAGATTTTCCGAAACAGTCTTCAGACACTGACTGAACGTGTAAGGGGCCATTTACACACGACTGAAGGATCTCTAAGTTTTCCACCACGCTGCAGGACTTCTCTTCCAACTTCTCCTCTCCTTGTAGTGACGTCACACGAGCAGGACATGAAGGTACCAACAACAAATACAACGCCAGACACTAACAATTAATGAGCACACACACAGACACAGAGGAAAAACTATGCAGAAAAACGCAAGATATCTTGCGCTGCAAAAGAGTCACTAGACGAGCTAATTGAACTCATGAAAACGTTAATGGAGGCACTCAGCGCACGTCTGTCTGCGAGTCGCTGCTTGAGAAGGTTGGGAGTTTGTCTATTGTACTGAAAAGAATTGTTAGCCTAGTGCTAGTGCACCCGTTTTATAACCATGTGATGCACATAACAAATAAAAAAAACAATACATGGAGGCTCCGGTATCCCAAAAATATACGTAGTTCGGAAGAGCATACTACTTGAAGCAGGCATCATTTTTCCCCAGTAATGAAGATTTGCGTGTAAAATTGCTGGCATTCGCTGAACCGCATACGGAAGAGCGGTAGTGCATGGTTCGGTTCCGTGAGGCTGCTGCTAGATTTTCGTACGAAGCCAAATGCAGTCTTACTGCGAAAATAATTCTGTCGCTTCAAGGTGAATTTCACAACTTTCAAGCACAGATTTCGGAGACGGATTCCTTGCACTGCCTTGGTACAAAACGACCCGAAGTGGCATACCGTAGTTCCGCGCAATTTCGATTGCTCAGCCAACAATCGAACCCATACCTGGCAGTTGTGAGCAGAACGCGTTACCAGCGTGCCACGGAGCCCCTTCATCATATGACGTGCAATTTCGAAGGCGGATTTACGACTCCGGGTCTCACACCGCTGCTCATTCGCGGCCCCTTATTAATCAACACTCTACACAGCCTTAAGAAGTATTTATGTCGTCTTTCAAATTATATATGCTACGGGAGAGTTACGAGCAGTATTGGGACACATGTCCTTCTTCAAAAGACTCATAATTATAATAAGTTGTTATGAAACCACTTCGTAAACATGCATTTGTTGCCTGTACATTGCAAGAAATGCATGGACAGAATTCCCATCACTTGCAAATTAACTCGAGGCAAAAAAGGTCAAACCATTGAAGCCCAGAAAAAGGGTTTAGTTTTGTCGCTGAATGGGCCAAGAATGAGACGCATACCTGCATATTGAAAAACAGTCAATATTAACTATTAATTTTCCTTGCCAGATATCGAGACATACTATTTCCAGGTTACTACAGCCCTACGTTGGCACAATACAAGAACGATTGTAAAACATATTCGGTAGGTAATACGCTCCCGTGCCGCAGGGTCTCAAAGGATGAAACCTTATCGTGCCTCATAGTTTCCTAAAACGAAAAATTCTTCTATCCTCATTACCTAAAATATTTTCGCTCAATATTCGAAGTACACGACGCCGTGTAGAGTGAAGGCCGCCGTGTCACAGGTGACTCTACACATGCACAGCTGCCGCTGGCAGCCCACATCGCAGCTGTCCTGGTCATGATATAATTGGACGAAAATAATATTTCTGGACTAAGAGTATCGGTCTATTCGAGGTCGCGTACTGTATCGTACATTTCATCCATCGGACGAAGGGCCATCCTCACATCCCCAAATGAGGTTCAAAAATTCTACTTACACCCCGAAGACCAGCAAACCTGCACAGTGGACTCGAGAAAAACCCTCTTCATCGTAATTTCCCGGAGGTAGAACGGTCAGACGAGAAGCGGTGCTTTCAACGTGGCATGGCCGTTGAAGTAGAACGGACCCAGTAGTGACGATCATATGTACCATGTTTAGTAGGTGTTTTGAGGGAACTGATCCAGCACCCATGGGTTAACTTGACAGGCTTAAATCCAACTTTCAACAAAGAAGTAATTTACGTGACGCGTAGGCTAGGTATTAGTTAGTTTAAAGCTCCCTACCTACATGAAACGTTATCTAGAGTGAAAAGAAGGGACCAGTTAGTATGGACTTTAGAAAACGTGGAATCTATGCATAGGTGTGTCTCCATACAAGTTGCAAGTCGAGAATGAAAAGAAAAACAGATAAAGAAAAATTAGAGAAGAAAGAATGGAAATGGAAAGAAGCGAAGAGGGCACGGAAGATAGAAGTCCGAAATCCTAGTTAAAGCTGAGGTAACTCAACAGTGTCATCCTAGGGACGCCAGTCCCTATAGCCTTAGATAGGCAAAAATCTAACCTAACCCTACTTCCTTTAGTCTTATCCTATGCCCACTGAGAGGCCGGAAGATGAAACCTAATCACGCCTCACCGGTTGAAAAATTAGAGTTGTTGGATAAAAAACAATTAACTCGTCCTTACCGTCGAAGGGGATAACGCCCATATAAGGGGTCATACTTGAATGTATTCTTTGATAAAAAAAAGATATACCGTTTCTTTTCTGTAGCGGTTTCCTCCTACTTGCAATATTTATTCTATATTTCCGTGCGCCTCATTCGAGTACGTCATGCAGATTCAGGAGCGAGATGGACGCTCTCAAAGCATCACAAGGACTCGTCAAGGTCCCCTTTACTGGAATGATCTCGACACCAAACGAACAACCGTCATCCATCAGACTCGGCTTAATCATTTATCATAATTTGGCATAGTGAAGAAGCAAATACCGTCGCACACTTCACAAATAAGACTAAGTACTTTCTCAAGGAAGTGTTAGATATTTTTTTCTCAGTCAACAGAGCTCTATAAGGTGCAGGCACATTCGAAAGGGACAACCCGGTGCCAACGAAGCGCCAGCGCACACACTTCATCGCTGAAAGCGCAATTCTCTCACAAGCAGAAATGATGATCTCCACCGACTGCCCGCCACCCGTTCGCCAATCATTAACGTAAATTGACGGCCACTCACGCTGATCATGCACTGAAGTTACGAAGGCTCGGTCACCTTCATTCAGCGAGCTAGTGCTTAGTAAATTTCGTTAACTCATTTTAAAGCTCCAGAACGTTAACAATCCGAGAAGCGCACTGGTAACCAGGTCCACTCACGACTGGGAAGCAAGGGTTCGATTGTCAGCGGAGTAAACGGGAAATTCCCACGGAAAAGAAGGCTTCAGCCTGACATCACTCGCGCGTCTTTAGTTATGACGCATTGAAACCTAGCGATGTACTGCACGTCAATTGAATAGGAACATCAAGTTTTCTTTTTAATACAGAAAGTGTGATGTACTCCTTAATAAATTTCGACAATTTTCAAGGAACTAATTGATTGTAGGGCAACTGCACCAGAGATATCATTTTAAGGAAAAATATTGTCCAGTTGCTGAAATGAATGCAATTCCGTCAAGGGTAAGGTTAGAAGCCAAGAGACACAGAAATCTGAAGTAAATAAATTTGTTTTACATCGCATTTACATTTCATGTGCAGGTTATTTAAGCAAAAAAAGTAGAAGCACTGTATAATCAATAGAACATCTACTGCTAATATCACCTGTTACCATTGTTCTTATTAGGTAGAATGACCATGAAGTGCACACAAACAACGTAGGCAGTGCGTTAGGTGCGCTAGCAAAAGCAGCAAATATGACTCGCAAACACTCAATGAAGAACGTAATGATTCCAGTAAACCTCACTCGCAACATACGCAAAATTTGGCAGCACGACACTCGAAGCTCAGATTTCTGAGCGTTTACGAGCATGGCGAGGAGAAACGGGTCGAGGCTGCGCGCTGGCATTACGGACGGAAAGTAATGGACTTTTTCGGAAGAGATTTTGAAGGTGAACACGGAAACCTTCCGGCAGGCACACAACTCGGCAGCCCACGCCGAGTTTCAGGCTTACGTCTCACGGCAGCGGCAGGGACGGCATCCGTTGGAAGCGTCTCACACTCCGATGCCCTCACTGCGACGGCCAAAACGATGGAGCTAAACACTTGAGCACAACTTTATATTATTTACCATTATGTTTACGATCAAAATGCAGGAAAAGTTGGAGGTTTTTTGCTCGCATCCCGTATAGCGATGCCCAATTGCTGCTACGCCATACCTGGCGAAAGAGGAATCTTCGACACATACGCGGTTTCGCTTTCAGCTGCTGAGATAGGCCTCAGGTGAGTTATATTAATTACAAATACGCGCTTTTGAACAGAGAAATGTGCATTAAATACATCGAGGTTTATTATGTCAACCATCACGGCTACAAGGAAGTCAAATTTCAGCTAGTGCCTCCAAAGCTAGTCTTCCAATACTGACATGCATTGTTGATTATATATCTTCCACATGAATTTACTAAGATAAATACGAGTGCGAAAGCATGTGTATTAACACGTTCCCTACGCGTTGGGTCCCTTATGTACTAATTAAGTGCTGTTGCGTAATGGTTTACCTGTGGGCAGACACTTCATTTCCGGTTACGGAGAACTATTAGTACTCTTGAAACTACTAAGTACTGTAAATCCGAGTACGGAGAGAGAGAGCCGAACGATGAAAGAATGTCCAACTTCAAAACCCTGAAGTGTCACCAAACTCAAATCCGGCACCCTTCATGGGACAACCTAAACATAAGCATTCATAAGTACGAAAGGCGTAAACTTTCAACACGTTCTGTAAAACGGAAGAGAATTCAAACACCAAAGCATGCAAGAAACGAGCTGATCTTTGCAACATAATCCATAACACGTTTCAATAAGTGCAGCTCGCTAATGGGGTAACTATAGGGACCTCCGACCGAGCATATCGAAACTAACAGGAGTTGCATTAGTTCTGACGTCGATCAAATGAGATCAACCAAGTACTGAAAAAACAGTGGAATTGAAAGAGGCTTAACTTTACAAAAGATGACTTTTTTCTACCTTTCCCAAAACGTGCATTCTACAGCACATTGCCCTAATAATCCGACGAAAACAAATTCTCGCGAGAAGCCAAAAGTTTTCGCAAGCCTAATGGGCCCTCGGAAGCGCCCTCACACTGCGAGCTAAGTCATCCAACGTGCCAGAAACGCTGGAGTTGTGCACGCATCTGGGAACGCGAAGTCTATAAAATTGGAAAGCCTCATTTAGTTTTTCTCATCTCAAGAACATGTGGCGTCATCGTTCGCACTCAATTGCAGAGGGGGAAGCGTGGACTGGAAAATTTCACACCAATTCACTTTGAAACTCCAATTAACAATTAATGCCGAAGGACAAAGATTTCTGTCAAGTCAGGCAATGCTATTTTTGAAGTCATCGGTATTTTAAAGGGGTTTAAGTCATTTTTCAACAACTGGAGAATAATGCATCGGCGGCATTTTACCCATTCATATTTTTTCATTCTAAAGTTTATTCGAACACGTAAACAAACAACGAGAATGGTTAGTTCCAGCGAGAAATAAATTTCGGCATGAATGAGCTAACAGCGTCCTCTCTGCTAATTAATGCATGTTTATTACCAATAAAATTTTGCTAATTCGTTCTACAGTGCAAAACTTCATTGGTAGATCATTTGTACCAGAAATAAAATTCGATGGAAAAACATCGTCCAGTAACGGAAATAAATGCTACTCCATGAGCCGACGGCAAAATGTCGAAGGGTGCCCAAACCTAACTCAAATGTTAAATTATTTTCACGTCGGTTAACATTCCACGTGTGAATTATTTCAACAGAAAAATGTAGAGGCACTTGATAGTCGCTACATCATCTATCGCCATTACATTCAGTGTCCACCGCTCTCATTCGGCATGGTTCCAATCAAATGTTAATAAAAACAGACGTCAATGATAAGTAGCTAGTTTCATAACGTCCCGCTAGCTCGAGTCTTATAGCAGAAATATTTTGTGTCGGAGGAGCGTTTTGACACATGTACGTCAAGTGGTGCTGTGGCACTTTGAGCTCAACAACTATTTAGCCGTTTATTTGCTATCATGAGCTCTTGCCTCTGACGCACATGCGCGTCTTCGTTGATCGCGTATGAGTTCCAAAACAGGCGGCACCCCAGTGTGGCCAGGGTGTGAAGACCCAAACAACTCCAAAGTACACGAGCTTCCACCTTACTGAGCCATTGCGATGGGCAAATCTGCTTGTGTTTATAAGTGACTAGACCAGCAGTGACCCGTTGAGTCAAATTTTTTTTATCAAAATCAAAGCGTATCCAGAAATATATCCTGCGCAGTTAAGCCGGTATCCACAATACAGGATTAAACAAAGAGTATAAATTACGAATATCTCAGATCTGACAGACAAACGTGTGCACGGTTTCAAGCAAGCAAGACGACCAGAGTTTTAGTATTATACTAGATAGATAGATTACATGGTGGCATGAAACGACGGAACAAACTTCCACGGCGGCAGCGGTACACACGACCCTGTCAAGGAAGTCACACGGCACAGGGAGCGCATGAGAAGCAGCACTCACACACACATGCATGTTAGCTATAATTTCACGAGCACATTTCCCCTCAGCGTCACTCTGAACATCATCCCACTCCCCGGCAAGGAGACGTTCATTCGTCGATACCCAGCTAGAATGTTTAAGCTTAGCACGAGAAAATTCGCCGAATTTCCGACAAACGACAACCTTGGACATAAACTTGACACGAGGCGACTCGTCCTTGCTTGGCCTCTCCCTCTGCCATCCGACCGTCCTCGCACATCGCAAATAATTTCGCCTCAAGTCATCGTATTGTGGCACACATTCATCAGGAATGTAGATTTTATCTTCGCACGGACATTCATAGCGGTGATCAACAAGAAGTTCTTCTTTAGGTTGTTAAGCTTGCGGCGCCAGTCTGGATTCGTGTTCGATGGAGTACTGTAACCAGCAAGCGCGAAAGAACGATTTCGCACAAACGTTCCTATATAAATTGCATTAACTAAGCAACCATAACATGAACTTATTAACAGAGAGTAAAGTCCACACGTCCCAATATACTTTTCTGTGCATTCGCCTCACAATTTCAATATTTACACATGTTTTCATGGCACCCAGGGCAGTTCGCACTAGTCCTTGCAATTATAGCCCGACAAACAGTTTATTTTAATGACCAATACATAAATTAGCCATGTTTAGATTGCCCATACCTAGATTGCCCATACCTAGATTGCCCATACCTAGATTACCCATACCTAGATTACCCATACCTAGATTACCCATACATAAATTACCCATACCTAGATTACCCATACATAAATTACCGATACTAATTTTGAGTTGCCTATGCTTACATTAATTCTAAAAAAATGCTTAGATAATTAACCCACCTAAATTTCCTAGGCTTAAATCGTTCACGCTTACATAACGAATAAAAAATATCCTACAGGCCACCTTCGCCGAGCTAGATTTTCAGCCTCTCATCGAGAAACGCACAAAATTCGACGCTACTCCGGTTGAGGCTCAACAGCTCTCGCTGCCGGCATTTATTCATAGCGTCGCAGCGAAAGAAGAAGGCATCCGACACTGCAATTTGGGTCTCGTGAAGGTTTCGCCCTGCCAGTACCACCGCATAGCACACAGCGCGCCCTGAAGCCGTCAGTCGGCACAGGTACTACTGGCTTTTGGCTTCAAAGAGCAAAATGAATGGTAGCGCGGAATGTTATTCACTGATAACTTCAATTCTGTACAGTAAACTAAATGTGGGAATTGGTTTCTCCATGCGTCTTTTTGATACCAAGTGATCAGATTCTTCGATGAAGTTGACGCTCTTCCTTCACGGAATATGAAAGAAATCACATATAAATGCATGTAATTCTCCTTCCTGCATTACTAGCAGCTTTCTATATAATTTTAACAACGAAACTAAATGCCAACACTTCAAGTCTAATATGAAAAATGGGACTAAAGTCCCAACTCAGTTAAGTGGCAAGTATGCCTGAAGAAAGTGATTATTATCTCTAAATGTACTGTACCCAACTACAAATGAACGAAACCTATAACACATAGAAATAAATCCACCAGTGAATGACTACTGCCTCTACAGACTACTACCTTATCTGCAGCCACCTCCGATAAGATCACATGGTTCGTTCACGTAAAAGAGCTGCTCTCCCAGTAAACCATATCGTTGGAGCACAGGCTTACAGAAAGAGTTCAAAGCAAAATTACGGTGACATTTGACCAAAAGCTTTTCTGATACTCGTCTCACCAGGCGTAAAATCTACAATTTTAACATGCGCAGCAAAATTCAAAATTTCTGACCGGTTAATTCGAACTACTTAGTAGTGTTTGTATGAAATGTGTATCGTATGAGTTTTCAGTATAATTTAATGTAGTTGAACTCACTTGTGTTTGAAGGCATATTTTGGAGAAGTTAGTGACAGCAAACACCTGTTAATTATTCCAGCGGATAACGCACGTCCACACTCCACGAGGCTCAGTCATCAACTGATCGCTGCGTCGCTGTTGGTAAGTTGGTGTTTGTACTGAGCGCGTGACTAGCAGACGAACCAAAAAATCATGCAATAAAACCATGACGAAAAAGTAACTCATATTCGAAGAACACAAGCGCTCGCACCTTGCTTCGCTAGGATACGTATTGTAAGTTTCCAATTTATAACAGTAGCTAAACATAATAGGTAAAGTGGGGTAGATACCAAAACATTCGAGTTTTATTGATCTCAAATACTTATTTTCTACCTAACTTTGTCGTGTTTCAATTAACTCACAGTAATAACTAACACCATGTAATAAATGCCAGACTTTGCGCCTGACAAGAAGATACAATATTTAAGTGACTACAGGTATCACTTATGATTGTTCATGAAAACAATTTTAAAAGATCTCTAATTTCCAGATTATTTGGGTACATTTACCATTTTTTGAAGTTTTTCAGAAATAATCATGATAAGTAAGTATGAAGAAGTATCATAACTCTTATATTGCATTACAAACTCAGAATTAAACTTTAATTCTACCATTCAGTTACTGGAATTCCAATAATCTTAGCTTGAACCATGGGAGACGTTTCAAAATGTGAAAGATTTCAAACTGAGGTCATCAATTTTCAAACAGCTTTACAAAATGGATACCTTGCTCCTGTGAGTGAAATACCTGCGTTTCCTCCTCTGCTTTACGTCATCAACGCTTCAGTGTATTTGGAGCATAACAGTCGTTGAATGGAATAACGCAAAATGATAAACAAAAAGCGTAAAGATAATGATGCAATCCTCACATGTGTGTTGCCTCGTTGACCTTGACGTATGAAGGTCACCTTGTCATTCACCCAGAGAACTACATACATACATACATACATACATACATACATACATACATACCTGTAACGCCACTTGTCTTCTCAGCAAAGTTTCATTCGCAATCAATGTTATTTCTTAGCCTACAGTACGGGCACATAGGGTGATCTCATGCGCTTGTGCAGTGTATTGTTTTACCACGAATTTTGTGGCATGTGAAAGGCTTACCTTTACTGAGAAACTAGCGACGTAAGAAGAGGCCTGTAAAACTGGTTTCAGTTGTGACTGCGCTCGAATGCAAAGATCAGCCGCCGACTGAAAATGCAAAAAGTATGGAACCGAGACAGTTTTAGTGGCGTTGAGTCATTTTCTTGCCGTTAGTAAATATTACCATTCTCCAATTATTTGTTTGTTTATTTTAGCGGATTAAAAACTTATCAATACTATTCCGAAGTTGCACTTTGGACTTTACGACGACTTTGAGTACGTACGGATGGAAGGTACGTATTTCCCGTCGATGTTTCATTGGGTGAGCTTGGCCAAGAGCCCTGGACGACTAATGAATGTTCAATGAAACAAAGGAAGCCCAGCGTCATGGTAACGCTGAGGCAAATCCCTCACATCTGCTGTAAATGTGCAATTGATCAACTTCCGGGTATCTTTGAAACGTATTTTGGTTTCAAGGATATGCGACGTTACTGAAGTAAGGTAGCAAGTTCGGGATTAGAGCAAGTTTATCAGACTTTAAATATCTGAATAATTTAGACCTAGAAGACGGTCTCGTGAAGCGAGAAGTCTTCTGGCGATAGGATGAAGTGCGTACAAGAAATTCTTGGCTCGTAAATTTCCAAAATATATACGCGTGGATGCAGTTAATGGGACGCTTTTTCCACAAAAAGAAGGAAGGAATTTATCTCTAAACGCTGTGCATATTGTTGTTCCAAAATGATATTTCATATAGTAGAATATTACTGAAATGTGTTTGTGCATGCAAAGTCGTGCATAAAATTGAATCGTCTTTTCCTTAATATAATCCCATGTTCGGAGACTATGTCCTAATGCTGGCAATCAATATTAATGATTTATGCAGGGCCTGTATTCTACATACTATATTGTAAATGGAACCAATACCTGCTGTACTAGGCTGTGTTACACTGTGCTGCGCTGTAATGTGCTGGGCTATGCTATGATGTGTTATGCTGTGTTATGCTATTCTATATTCTATGAAACAAAACGTACTTGGCTCATCAAATGTAATCGTTTTTGCCATTAGCACCACCAATTAAATTTTATATGAATGATGGAAAGGTAATACCATGCAGGTATTCCCTTATTATAAGTACCACATGAGATGAGACGGAATAAATTTACTAGGCATCCAATTCCATTTCTTGAGAGAATTTAATGAAAATTCGTCAATTGTTCTCCAAGTCAGAAGACTGTGGGGACTCTCCCCAGGGCTCATCTCCTGAGAAGTCTGTTACCGCAACACGCGATCCAGTGCCGCTGATCTCGTGACGACTGGTGAAGGATGACGACTCAAGGCATACATGGAGAGTGTACAACACCTGGAAGTTACCTTCTATCGCAACAAACTCAACACTACGCGCATAGCGGAATTGTTCACGCAATTCGAATGTTACTTCAGTGAAATGCTTCTCTTTTTTACTTTCGTTTTGTCATTGAAGTCTTAAAAATGTATCGAGTATCAAGATTGATTGAAGGAACTTTTCATGTAACTGTGACTCGAATCTCACTGGCGCTTTAGTTGACAACCCTTGAATAGAATTTATAAGAGAAGCAAGAAGTTCGATAGTCTTGTGGGCTTTCTATGCAAACAGCATACAGGTAGTCTTCAGTACTTGTACTCATTTTATTGTATAACTCGATCAGGGTTGACAATTTTCTGTCCTAGGTAAATATTCGATGTATGTGTTCTTAACCAAAGCGCACACATTTCGAATACATGGCATTAAATTTTGTGGCACGCATCAAGTGGTACGTAAAACTAGTGTTACATACTTGTACCATACAAATTATCTGTATAGTGCTAGATACTATCTGTATAGTTAGTTAAGTGGCAGTCCTTGCGCTGTACACCCCGCTGCTGATAAATTCATGTACTGGCTTTCGTGTCAGCTGATAAACGTGAAGTTGCGGGGGCAATGACACCAGAGATCACGGAGCTGGAAGTGTTTCCCGAGCAAAAACACGAGCATAAGTGAAATACCTCTTAGCTCAGCGTTTTCATTTTGCGATCCGGATCCTCGCTTTCAACGACGTTTCCTAAATCTCCTGTGACAACATTTCTGTCTCAGAGCATGAGTGTCGTTTAACCGACATCGCTATAAGAGCCCTCGCAGATTTAAGAATTTAACCCGCTACTCAATGGTGGTGTACGTCGTCCAAGTGATCATTACGTGATGCACTCCAACATCGGGTGGTTATTACAGCGACCGCATATGCCTGCGTGCCGAGGTAGCGACGAGACTGGCCTTAGGTGAAGTTATTGTTTAAGAGCGCACCCAAAATATTGCGAGATAAATATAGTACAATGAGTAGGGAAGCAATCCTAAAATGGAAAATTTTGAGAACCTCAATAAGATGTTCGTTTGTACATCTTCTCTTTCACCCAGAATAACATCACTAATTTATAATTAACTTATTCAAATAGTCTCATGGAGAGCATTTACTTGCGGTTTCGTTCAACAGCCGAGCTGGTTTCATCGGCGCGTGCAGAGAATGTTTTCTTGCCTCGTAAGTAATCTCATGGACGAAAAATGTTATTTTTAGTTTATTGCTATGATATCGATCATGATTCCTAGCGAACTCTAGTGAGCTTACTATTTACGTTGACTATAATTATCCTTTTTCCCTGTGTAATTGATAAAAGTAAAATAATTAGCTAGAATTTATCTCATGCGTACCATCCATTTTAGGTTATTTCCCAGTTATTAGTTATGATATAATAATTTATTTACTGTGGTGCGTGCATGACAAAAAAGGTCTTCGGCCAACTAATCAAACTTGGTTGCTCTGTGTTGAATTAATCAAACTTAATTCTTCTTTGTGTTGAACTTGTCGAGCTCTTCGTCGAACTGTGGGTTCATGAGTAAAAATGTGCATCATCAAAGTTCTTATCAAATCCTGACCGATTAATTAAGCGAGCGTAAGTAGGGTTCTATTGGAATTGTTTCATTGTAACTTTTCGCGTAATTATAAGAGTGATGTTTGGGTGCACACACGAGTGTTGAATGCAAGAACAAGACGTGCATGTATGAGTACCGTTTGCCTCCTAAAGTCGTGTGGCTCCAGGTTCGATACCCCGGGCGGAGTGTTTATATTAGAAAACGAAGACATAAAGGCGGCACACCAGTGTAGCCCGGGATCGAATGCCCTAGCTACTTTCAGTGTGCCTAAGGAGCACAATCTACATAAGCTTACAAAACTTACATAACCTGCATCACCTACGTAATCTACGTAACCTATATAACCTACATACCCTACATAATTTACTTACCCTATGAATTTACATCAGCAACATAACCTGCATAACCTGCACACCTCTGGGCAGTGGAGAAGCTGGCGTACCGTGCTCGATCAGAGCGTTGTCGCCGTCGCTTGCATGTCTCACAAAATCCAAGATTTAGGATAAAAACATCGGATTTGATTGCCAAGACGAGTTTATTTTCTCGACGTGAAATTTTTGGTTAATAATAAGTAGAACGTACAATTGAAGCGTAATGTAAAACTACTTTTAGTGGATTAATAGATTAATAAAAATTATAAATTCGGAACGTCGTAACTGCAAATTGAAATGCTACCCACCGTGTAGCTTAAAATAATTATTTGCTGCGCAAGAAAAATGTTGAATTAATTAAATAATTTAAATCGTTACGCAAGAAAAATGCTCCTAGAAATGCGCTTAAAATTAACATTCGGGTTGAGATACATTCTGAGCATGTCTCCGACGTGAAGATTGAGAACATTTTTACCTGTAAACCAATATGACTTCGGTTGAAATATTCCACTTTTGGTGGTAACGTTTTTTAAGAAGTCATCGCTACGTGACGCTCGAGCCCAAATGAATACACAATTATACACTGAGGAAACGTGATAATTAGTTTTCAAATAGTTAAAATAACAACTTCATAATTTGTATGGATTTGTAAAAAAGAAATTGTAAGGCATTATTTGTCAAAGCTGTTAACTTAGATTACTTACATGCGTTAGGTTTGTCCTCGAATAAAAAAGAATCTTGAAAGAATTAGGTAGCAGTGAACAATGCACATTTCATTTCGTTTGTAGCGTATTTAATTCTGCAGATGATTGTTTGAAGATGATTAAACTGAGGGACTAAAATTTTCTATTCGGTGTGAAACAATTCTGATACTTTACTTTTTAGTACCGAAGAAAATATAGATCAGAAACGGAGTTACAAGGGACTTTCTGATGTATGTAGGCCTCTGCATACGACAGACACTAAAGGGCAAATTGATTAGTATTCAGTTTGAGAACGTTAACCAATAATTCACATTCAGTACAATACACCACTTAGGTTATTTCTTCTTCATTACTGTTCATGGTTGACAAATTTATTTTTTTTGGGTGCAAGGAAAGTTTTTTACGAGCTCAATTGCTCCTGACGACGGCTCGCATCACTCATTTTAAAACAGGAATTCATACGCTGGCAAGGTAATTGCTCGTCCTGACACGCCAGAGCGAAAGTTTTGCTCAGCCAATCTTACGTAATTCATAAAACTGTGATGGTTCTTTCACTTGAACCTTAATATATTCTGATAACATACAAATATACTTCCATTAAGCATTAAGGGTCCATTAAGCTGTGCGCTTAATGGGCCCTTTACACGATCAGTCAATGTCTGAAGACAGATACTTTGCAACTTTGCTCAGGTCAGGTCGGAGTCTAGGACCTAATTCCAGAATACAAAGCAAAGTTAGCATTCGATATCTATATTTGGGGTCTTCCCATACGGTCTTCACATACTGACTGATCTTGCGAAAGGCGCTCAACACTGAGGAAATATTCGCTGATTCATTACCAGAATGAGGCTTTATCTCGATCGTAATAATAATTCACGCAAAATTAAACTACAACACGCATACATATAATTCGCCTTACGTACTAAAGACACTTATTAATAACCTTCTTGTCATAAGCCATCCACGAGCTCGACTAGTCCCGTTCAAGTTCCACAAGTGCGATGCGCAAGTAACGAAGATGGCCGCTCTTGGACTCGTGACGTTACCAGCACTGGCTGGGCGTTTGGCTCTGAGGTCCATTGCTAAGTTTCTCATTTTCATTGAGCTGATCCAACAAAGCCTGGAGTTTGGTCCTCTCTAGCTCTTCCATTTCGCTGTCGTCTGTATGGGCATCATCTTGGAAAACGTTGAAAGTCGTAGAATTGAAAAGCAGTTCGCCTTGTTTTATGCCGAAGCCTGATATTGGTCGGAACTCGTCTTCCGGCACCGCCGATCCGTTTATCACTTCATAAGCCAGTTGGTGCATGGTTTTGTTGGCAGAGTTGCCTTGGCCCCTTGACATGTCGGGCTCGTCAGAAGAAGTTGCGTCAGGCTCAGTCAAATGCTCGAGCGAGTCGTGAGGCGACAACTTTTCCAAAGTCGGATGTTCCTCTGACTCATGTCCTTCCCCCTCAGAAGCTTCGAAGTCTTGTGTGAACTTCTTAAACTCCTCTTCGAAAGTCGAAGCGTCGACTAATACGACTCCGGCAACAGGGTCGACATAACCAATGAAATCTTTTTTGGAGTCGTAAGGGTGTGATATGGGAGCCAATTTATCATAGAGATGGGGAGGGAGAGGTCGCACTCTGCCTCGACGTCCCTGCAAGACGTTGGCTTCCTTGTCTTTCGTTACCAGTGCCTGCCCCATCTGTGACGTAACTTAATCTTCGAGAAATTTACACGACACAATCTTCTTTAGAGAAATGAAGTTTTCAAAAATGGAAATGGTATCTTACTGCTTTAAACGTGTCAAACTTTATAAGTAAACTGTCAAAACTCTTACACCTCGCTCGTAAACTTTGATATTTGGATGACTTGAAATATCGAAGAACAGCTGAACAGCTGATAAACTTCATTGAAATATAATCTGGAATGAAAAAATCTCAATTTAATGTTTTTTCAAACTAATGAATGCATAAAAATGCTTACATTATGACACATTTAACGATAACAAATTACACATTGGAATAAAAGTACTGTGCATAAACAGGTCTGTTTACACCCTGCCCAGTTGTCCTTCCAACGCAGCTAATGGCTAACGAGGCCGAACATTGGGAATCTTATTTTAAGTGACAAAAACTGGACAAATTTACTGTAATTATTTCCGAGAATATCATTCGTAACTTTTCTGATGCAGAGTATTGTATTTTACTGAGCTGTTATTCATTGTTGAATTCGTAATTCTGTGTTAACACCAACATCTGAACACTACTACACTGGAAAATGTTTTTTCTGTTGCAGATTTTCAGTGATGGTTGAAATCAACCGTCGAGTTGTGATGATTTCTCACTTCTAAAAAATTCGACTGAGAGCAACTGTGTCAGATTGCATACAAAATTTCATTGAATTACTACAAAGCCTCATTGATCTGTCCCAACATGTAATCAAACTTTCACTCCTTGACATGATAAGAGACTCGCGAGTCACCACGCTACACGCAAGTTTAAAATAAATGACAGAATACCTTAATTCAAAGGCTTGGAATCGTCTGATTCGTAGACTCAGACAGCGTAGTCGAGGGTTTGATTGTATCTTTATACAAGCAGAATCGGTAATTGTTCCTCGTTGCTAAAAAAAAATCATTACGTAGGATTTGTTTTTGCCTGAACTTCAGTCTGATACGCTTATTGAATCCCACGGTGTTTATTGAGTTGACATCTAAGCCTAATACACAATACAGAAATTTAATCACTAATTCATGAAAATTACAGTTTTACATCTCAATCTCCACTCCGTATACGAGGTAGAAGAATTTGTGCTGTCCACTGTCAGACCATAAATTTTTCTCATAGATGGCTAGATAGGTCATCTTTTAAATGTTAAACGGCCTCAAAATTACTTCTAAGTTTCGGTACCCTAGGGTGACATTTCATACTTAAACATCAGAGAGTGAATGGTGCAGATTTATCATGACTGCATTCGTTGCATCATACGAGACTTCAATTGTAGAATGGGTATCAGGTGCCAAAATGCCCTCGTCGATATATGTCCTCGGTCTCAGTGTGCGCGACAAACAATGTAGACACGGTGCGATACGCCGTGACGTAAGAACGAGACTGTAATGTAGACATGGTGAGATACGCCGTGACGTAAGAACGAGACTGTAATGTAGACATGGTGAGACACGCCGTGACGTAAGAACTAGACTCTAATCTCGCAGTCAGAACTTGGGTAGAAACTAAAGCATGGACCACTCGGCTAATTCCTGTTGCCACTTTCTGTTCTATTCTATCATTGAAACTGGATGAGAAGCAGCGAACAGCAGACTGTTAAGTTGGTTAATCAGAAATATAAGTAAATGATGAGGTTCAAGTTCAGTAAACCACGCGCGCTAATTCCTAAAGTTCTTGCTTCCCCAATATGAATACACTGAAGGTATTCAGAATGAAATTACGTTCAATTGGTTAATGAGGACATCCTAGAGTCTTTGACGACATGATAATTACCTCAGTGATCAGTCAAAAATAGAACTCAGGGTGAATATACTGTCTGCCAAGTAGGTTTCTCGTGTAGACTACATCACTCTGCACAGTTTGGTCTTTTTATTCGTTTGGAATTCATCATTGAGCTTTTTAACAAGAGCAGACAATCTTTCAACTTCAAGTTGACCCATAGTTCTTCCATCAGAATGAAACTCATCATTGAAAGCATTAAACGTAGTCGAATTGAACAGCAACTTGCCTTCTTTGATCCCAAACCCAGAAATGGGGCGCGTATCATCATACGGTAGGTACCGACCAGCCTTTTTCTCGTACGCAAGTTCATGCATTGTTTTCAGAGCCTTTGCAGGAGAAGGTGATCGAGGAGCTCTTTGGATTACAGGGGATTCTGGAAGAACATTTGCAGAGTCAGTAGATGACGTCGTTGCGGCAGTCAAATTATCGGTTAGCTTTTGTTCGTGTTTCGCATTGTATAGAGAATTGGAGGTATTGACGTATTTTTCTATATCAGTAGAGCGCGTGGAAACTGAATTCAAAGATTTTGAGTCAATAACTTCTTGTTTCTGTTGCTCAAATGCTTCTTTGAGAGATGATGCGTCAACTAAAACTACTCCCACGACTGGATCAACATACCCAATGAAATCTTTGCTAGGGTCATACTCGTCTGAAATATCAGACAGTTTATCGTACAGCTCTTTAGGAAGCGTTCTCTCCTTTCCTTCATTGCTTCTCAGTAGGAGGTTTTTGTCTTCGTCTTCGAATATCAAGACATCTTCACACATCGACATCTCTTCGATTAGCGCCATTGAGTTGATGACGTGGAAGTCCTTGTCCTCTTCCGTCACGGCTCTAATCGTTAGTATTTCATAAGGCGAAAATGTGCGTGGCGTAAAATACTATTGTACTGAACATTTTAATTTAGCTTGGCTATCCAGAGCAGTTCGTGAAACACTTGGCTAGCGCCAGAGCAAGCTAAAGGAACATACTTTCGAAGCAGTGAGAAAAGAGTCATAAGGATCCAGCTAAGGCTCATAAATCCCTAGTCATTTTGTAATACTTTACCTCAATGTGCTAAGCTGCATTTAAATGTTCAATGGCAGAACAAAAACTAAAACCCTGCTCGGCTGCTTGCAAGCAGCCTCATCATTTCTTCAGAACAGTTGCTTGATCAACTTGTTTTCCTGTCCTGAAATATAAAGATACAGTAACCGTTGAATGATGAAACATATTACTACCACGGAGGTAAGTAATACAAATTTTGGCCACATTTCTAATCAGTGCGAATCATTTTCTCACACAAACATTTCGGTGTTCAAATGAGCGATTTAATTACATACTGTGAGCCCCGTACGACCAAGTCGTTTCCAGTGCTCAACAAAACACAATTCATAATAATGTTTCTTGTTCTTTGGTCTGTCCTCTCTTGTATCACGGCCAATAGGGTGCCTCTGAGTGATTGGTGTCTGACGCTGTGGGACTTGGGTAGAAATCCAAGAATGGGTCACATATTAGCTCGTTGCTATTGTCATAATCTATTTTAGTTAAGTTTAGTAACTCGTCACGTTGGTGTTCAGAACCATGAGGGTCTGTTGTCTAGTGTGTCTCACTACAACATGCCCGCACACACCTCTATTTGCATAATAAATTAGGTGCCTTCCACACCTCAGTTTAACTTCAGCATCCCGTTAACGTCGACGTCCGTGAAATTTCTTCGAAAACCCATTTATAGTCAGAAATTTCCGTTGACAAGGAAGTAAAGTTGGACAAAAATGCTATGCAGTGCCATGTGAAAACACTTCGCTTTTTTGAAAGTACCGATAACTTTCTTGATTGCTGTTAATACGAAGACCAACTTCTGTGAATTGAGTGGTGTGCCGCACAGCCAACATACATAACTCGTGTGACGAGCATGACGCACATGATGAGTACGATAAGGACGCGTATGATGAGTATCGTGGTGAAGCATCACCCCCTAGACCACGTATCGTGGTCTCTCAGACCACGTGGTCTCTAGACCACTGTGCCTTTCTCGGATATCTTGAAGGAGAGACAATATACATGTACAGAATTGATGCGCAATGTAATCGAACACAAGAAATGAATTTGGCTGAATTTACTTACGAAAGCTTTCAATCAAAAAGTTACTCCACCCTTCTTTAAATGACATTCAAACACGATACAAGCTTAAAAGGCACATAATGCAAATAAAGACACTTAAAATCAGAGAAAAATCTATAATAAAATATTTATTAATAATTTAACGAGTGTAATGAAAGGAATATGAGGTTATAGACCATAAATGAGACTGAACCACTAGTCTGATGAACTTGTTTTAACTTTACTGGTCGTCCATAAAGAGTCGTGTTAGATTTTTACACCTGGAAGTTACGTGTTAAGCCCAAACTCCATTTTTCATAAACAATAGAAAGCACCCATTATTCCTAAGAAACTTTACTTGTGCACCATACTCGTATAATATTCATTACTGGTATTATATTGAAGGAAATAGAACGTGAAAATTCACTAAAATGACAACAAAATCAAAATTCTAGAAATCAAATTATTTTCTCACTTTGTTTGCCTATAAAGGAACGGGAATTTACGGTTTAAGCCCAGGAACAATTAGGACCGGGAATTTGACTACGCGGCGTCTTGGTCAAGGCTGCGGATGAGGGCGGTGAGTTTTGCCTGCTCTTCCTCGCCCATCATCCTTTCCTGAGTGTGGAATTCATCGTCATACGAGTTGAATGTGGACGAATTGAAGACCAACTGTCCCTTCTTCACGCCAAATCCAGAAATGGGTCGATTTCCATCGCTCGGTGGAGGGCGACCAATTTTCTTTTCATAGGCGAGTTGGTGCATCGTTTTCGCTGGCCTGGCACTCACTGAACCTCCCGCAGGCGGAGAGAAACAATAATAATCGTTTTCCAAGCTTTTGGCATCGACCAACACTACGCCTATGGTTGGATCTACGAATCCAATGAAGTCTTTGTTCGAATTATAGGGATCAGACACACTTGCCAACTCTGCGTAGAGATTACTAGGAAGATTTCGAATGCTTCCGTTCCGACCCTCTAAATAGAGTTCATCACCATCCTGTCGAAGATTCGCCGCTTTTGTCTCCTCACGGGATAATTTAAAATGAGACATTCTTATTCAGAACACTTCGGTATCTGTAAATTGAAAACGATACATTACTGCTGGTGAAGCTCACATATGTAGGGGACTCATGTAGAGCTCGGACGTAATGAACTCATCTCTTCTGGCTTCAAAATTCACCAAGGAGAATGTGATAGGATGAATGCTACAAGATTATTATGTGGAATACGTTACCATGATTTAAAAAGTGCGGTTGTTTAAATTAAATGCATTTCCAATGGGTTCTCTTTGATATTGCAACCCTTTTCGTACCCGGTGTATCAGACTTCATCTCTGTCATTGTAAAAATTATTCGTGTAAAGATTGTTTCAAGTAATAGTAATTAGTTTCAATTAGTCCTTATTCATGTGCCACCAAAATGTTTTGATGAACCCATGCATGATCCATTAATTTTTTTTTTTTAACTTAGACCCACAGTAGTATGCAAACTGAAAATTGCGTTTAAAATATCTTTATTGGCTAGATTAATTTTACAACAACAATTCTTGTTTATCAACATCTTAAATATTCTTTATTTTCGTTTGAAGTGAAAGACTACTTTGAATCGACGAATGAGACTTTTGCGACTCCTAATTGGGATACAATATCCACAGATTTGTGTATATCCTGCAGCTGAAATTTCCTTTCCATTAATGCAGTTTCTGCCCACTCTGCTAGATTTTACCGTGTTCTGCTGTTACTGCTAGCTTTACGGTGTTCTGCTGTTACTGTTGGCTTTACGGTGTTCTGCTGTCACTGTTGGCTTTACGGTGTTCTGCTGTTACTGCTGGCTTTACGGTGTTCTGCTGACACAGTCCTCTTTGCGGTGTTCTGCTGTTTTGATTCCGTCATAAATCAAGATTTCTCTCAATAATTGTCCTTTAGCGAAGGATCAACGAGTTTTTTACTCAGTATTATTTTCTAGAAGTCGCTGTGGCCTACACCGAGGACGTGATATCTTCCAATTGCCTATGAAGAATAAGAACACCATATCTTTACGCGAGGACGCGTCTTCCAATGGTCGGTCTCGCGTCCCGGTGGGAGTTCAAAAAATAGCAGTTCAAATTTTGAGTTCCTCGGCCATGCTGTATCACAATGAACGTGACCGTAATGTTCGAGAGAGATGAATATTTATTCTGCCCCATGAAAATTTCTCGCTTCGTGCAATTAAGCGCGGTAACACCTTGTGACGTTCCTGCTGCATTAAAAGTCGGTGAGAGCAGAGCCGATGAGATAAGAAAAGATTGTTTTAACCTGCGCTGACTAAAACGCAGATAATTTTCTGATTATCAGTGCTTTTTATTTCGCATGAATTTTATTTTGGTCGCAGTTTAGCACGACTCTTCCAAGCGCGTCCTCGTCCTGCTTCACACCAAAATCCTCTCCTTGATTTATTGTTAGGTTATTATAATGCTACGACATCAGTTTCATACTAACTTTCGTTATTGTGCGTTGTCACAGTATGGGAGTTTCTTGTTTTCTTTTCGTTCAGGTATATTAATAATGAATCGAAAAACCTAAATTAGCAGGCTGGCACAGATGCAGGAATAACATGGTATTGTTCCAGCGCTTCACAAGATGCGTACGTTTCTTTTCCAGAGAGTGTATATCTCACCTATTTCCCTATTTCCCTATTCCTTCACAAGATTCTCTCCTGGAAGTTAAGTGTTTAGTCCTAACTCCGTTTTTGCGAAGCAATAGAAAGCACTTGTTATCGCTAAGAAATTTTGCTTGTTGATTGAACGCTGTCGAGCCTTCGAAGACCGGCACGTGCCGCACGTACCACGCCCAGTGAAGAAGTTCGTCATGCATCCTATTTATTTGCTGCACATGTATTGTTCATAGCCTCCTTCCCTCTTCTTTCTTTACAACGCATACAAGATGAACATTCTAGGAGACGACCGAACTTTACTCTCGTACGCACGCGCATCGATTTAATATTAACCCTGAACTGTTTCTTGATTCGCGGAGTCGTGACCGACAGTCGTGTTTTTCGCACGCACTCTCCTGTACTGGAAATGTAAATTCAACCCTGCAGTACTATTTGTTTTGGGCAACAAGTTGCCCTCATTCTTTACTTGAAAATCGATTTCATCAAGACTTGTTCAGTATTTTGTGCACCTGGTTTGATTCATCGAAAAAAAAATTCAGCCCCCCAAAAATTCAAGCAGCGAGGTCATGCCCGCACGTGCCCATGCACAGATGTTTCATTTGTTTTTAACAGTATTGACTATTGAGGTCCCATCTAGTTGACTGGGACCACCTTAATTTCACGATGACGAATCAGTGCACAGCTTAAAATACTACGTAAACTTCGTGAATAACGCAGCTGAACAGCATGGATCAATGCAAGCAAGCAATTCACTTTCATAGTAAATTAGAAATACCATCAAGGTTACATCACTCAGATAGTAGCTCATCCGAGCACAACCTCGAATCAGAGTTTTGTGCGAACATAATTTTCTTAATTCTAGGGTAAAGTACGAAAAAAATAGAATATACGTATGACTTGGAAGATTCCAATCATATACGAACTAAATTAATGCTAAGACAAATCCTCCGTTCATACAATTCTGCAAACCCTGCTGTTCGTCTTTCGATAGTCCTCATCAAGTCTGCATATGAGGGCGGTGAGCTTCACCTGCTCTGCCTCGCCCATCGTCCTCTCCTCAGTGTGGCACGTATCGTCATACGAGTTGAATGTGGACGGACTGAAGACCACCTTTCCTTTCTTCACGCCAAATCCAGCAACGGGCCGACTTTCGTCGTTCGGTGGAGGGTGACCCATTTTCTTTTCATAGGCGAGTTGGTGCATCGTTTTCGCTTTCTTCGGACTTCGCGACGTCGAAGTATGGCTGACGCGATCGCTCTCCGTAGCCCTAAAGGCTTCCCCTCCAGTGCTTGGATTATCTGATGAGGCTTGATTAGTTCGACTGTCCACATTGTATTTTGCGGGAGTGTGATGACAGGCTGTTTTCTCCTTCTTCAGGGTTTTAGCATTCACCAGCACAACCCCTATGGCTGGATCGACGAACCCGACGAAATCTTTGTGAGGGTCATAAGGGTCGGACACTTCGGCCAGCTCAGCGTACAAGTTGAGTGGTAACATTTTCACGTGCCCTTCTTCGCTCTCTAAGAGGAGTGAACTGTCGTTCTCTCGAAGCAAAGCAAACATGTTTCTCAACTTTTTAATGCTTCACCCCTACCATAGCGGAATAGAACGAGTCATTTCAGTAATCTTATCAAGTAAGTCACAGCAAGGGACATAGTTTCCTTCAAATCTCTGATATTTTTATCACTGTTTATTTAGTCTGTAAAAATACATTGCTATGAAGAACGGCAAAACAATAAATAAAAATAGAGTTACCTTATATTGGTCAATGACACAGTACATAACGTGGTATATGAACATAGCTTACTAGTTATGGAAGCGATTAGTTTAATGGTGAAGTAATATATTGATGTTTTGCTTAAAAAAATTTTGTATCCTTAACTTTTTCCGACAACTCTAGTATACATATACGCTTTTACGTATCATGAGTAAAGATAAACAGCGTTTTATTATTTTGCCTGTATTTTTATCAAGATTTTCAGAGCGGCCTTCTCAGACGGCCTCACAATGGCACTTACATGATATTGTAACAATGGTTTGCATATCAGTAATTCAAAAAACTTACAGGCAGAAGCATAAATTTACTCAGTGGTTATACGTACATCTAAGTATTGAGCCTTAAAAATTGATCGAATGTTTTCTCTACACACATACATCAATTTTTGCAAAAATAATAACATACTCTGAAATATAATATAATGAAAAAAAATATCCAAATAAAAGATCATTCCTTCTCAAAAATCAACTGCATATAACAATGCATCTGTCTACAGAAGAAGCCATTTTTCAATTCATTTAGAATTGTTGTAAGTCTCACAACGTCTCTCATTCCCGATCTTGAAAATGAAATTCACCTTCGAATCATTAAAATTACTTGAGTTAAACAGAGCTCAGTCGAGCCTTAAAAATGAATTATCACAATTGCTTCTCGTTTTATAAAGTCAGGTCGAGTACATCTATCATGAAATGCAGAGTTCGCGCGCTCGCTGTCACATAGCTGTGTTAGAAACATCGAATTCACGAACCTGATAAAACCTCCAGCTGAACCGTGCTGATGTTATGTATCAGTTTTATGCAAGAGACTCATAGCTGCCGTCGAATTATTTAAACTTCAGTGTGGACGAGCAAATCGTATTCTTTTACGAATGCTTCCTTGAAATAAAACTTCCTTACCAGGCAAGTGTGAACTTGAATCAAAAGTTACTGCGAGGACCCAAATTTCTAGGAATAGCGTCGCAGTATAACAATTGCTTAAATTCTTCTACCTAGTAGTCAAATGCATGCGAAAATAATTCCAATAATTGTTTGAGCAGCCTATGGGATCGGCCCTGAGTCGAAGTTAATTATTTTTTTGAAGCGTTACATTCGATGCATCCAAGTCCATCTTTCCTTTGGAACCTAACTCTAGCTATTGAAGTTCATTGATTTGAGTGACTAAGTTAAAACTTACTTATCGAACTTAATTAGAAAATTCTTTGTGCTGCTGATAATTTGTCATCGCATTACTAAGAGGGATATTATTTTTAATTACTCTCGTGCAAAATTATTCCCAATTAGTAGTTGATTGGCAGGCATGAGAAATGAAGTTGCTGCTTCAGTGCTAACATTCCTATAAGAAAAACCCTAAACGCCCTAATAAAAGTAAACTTCGTTGTCAATATTCACTTTTGAAGAATTGTCTTTATATTTTTATTTATTAAAAATTTACGGTTGTTAATTTGCTAATACCTACAGAATTTGAGAGATTCTTCTTCAATAATTCTTTGAAAGAGATGCTACATTTACATCACCGTCGTAGATGCCAACAGCCTGTAAACTCTTTTAATACTACGGAAATTTATTCACTACTTTTCTTGTGTATCATACATGCATTAAAATTTTCTAAGCTGCCTTAATTAAACTTTGATTGACGAATGAAATTCAAAACGCTCTACTTTTTGTTTCGAATTCCAATTCTAATTGCAAATTGCAATCAGAAATAAAGAATTAAAATTAAAATTTCAAACGAATGCAATCCGAGACGGAAGACGAGCAGAATCAATATTGAAAAAAACACACAATATGATTTCAGTTGGTGCAAAGTTTGAAGAAAGTCGAGAGATTGGCCACGCTATCAAATTCAGAAGATCGTTGCTAACATGAAATAGATAGCCATATTACCGTTCATGATACTACCACATTAACTCAGAAAATATGCATAAATTTCGCAATAGGATTAAACAAATATTAGGCCTAGCACATTATAGGGAATAATTTTATATAATTACTGAAAAAAAAATTCTCCATTACGATGATTTCACTGCCAGGGAGCTTTTCTCAACCATTGCCTCTTGAATTTACAGTATGGTGCACACGGAACTAGCATTCCTTTTGCTGTCTTTGTTCAACTCCTGAACCAGGGCTGCGAGTTTTGCTTTCTCGGTGGCCCCCATCGCTCTATCACTGGTGTGGAACTCATCACTGAATGCATTGAATGTAGACGAGTTGATTACAAGCTCTCCTTCCTTGATACAGAATCCAGAAAGCGGGCGCGTTTCGTCATGAGGCACTGGATGACCCATCTTTCTCTCGTATGCGATTTCATGCATGGTTTTGATTTTGAATACAGGCCATGAAGAAGATGATACACCAGTACGTTGAACAGATTTGCTATCCAATGCAGGACGTTCGCTTTCTTCCCTGTTCTTGTTCAACTCGTTTGAATCCAAAGTTTCAAGATTTGAGCAACTCAGATCATCTTGCTGTTGGTCATCTCTTTTCAGCACAAGAATGAACTCACCAAAATTTTCGTCCTCAAATAGACCAGGTTCTCCTTCACTTTCTTGAATTGGACTCAGCTCACCGTTTACGATTGGAGGAAAGTCGTTTCTTGAGGCAAGACTGTTGTTCTGCAGGTGGATATGCTCTCCCAGTACGAAAGCGTCTACCAGCACTATACCGTGAACGGGATCCACGTATCCGATGAAGTCTTTGGAGGGATCGTACGGATCTGATATGGGAGATAGGGAATTGTATAGGTCTCCGCGTAAAATGAGTTCTTTTCCTGTTTTGCTCTTGATATTCATACTGTCTTTACCTTCAAAAAGCTGCAAATAATGACTTTCACAGCACTGATGTAATTCTTCTTCTATTTTGAGCAATAGTACGTCGGTTAAATATACAATACACACAATTAGGATTAGATTCGGACTTAAGACATAAGTAATTTTTTTATAATTGACAAATTACACGTCTGTCTGACTATACGCAAAGTTTCACGTACATAACTTTAAGTCTAAGCACTACTGTGAAATTGTCGTACACTTTTTCTACTGTTAAATTTTTAACTGAATTATTTTTGAACACCATTTTACGTAAATGCTGCAGTAGTCTGAAAAATACACATGTAAAAATGTTTTCATTATTACTCCATTTTCGAATAATTTTGAATCTATTTGTATGTATTACTTCAATGTAGCTTCGTGTAAAAACAGCATTATTCAAACACCGTGAGAAAACGAATAGCTCAAACCATCAATACGGCATAAAAAATTCTGCTTTGTACTCGCATGTCTCAGTAATAAGCGTAGATAATGTGGTGACTCCGCAGTCTTTATTAGGTGAACAACAAAGGATGAGTTCTATCGTACCTTTCTCTCGAGACAAAATACATCGAACACAAAAAGAAGACCTTCGTGGTTTAGAAAACTGCCATGTCCAGTTCACGTTCGTCTGTTTTTGCACAAGTTCGTTTTACTTAGTTGGTATTGACGGGTGATGAAAATATACAACACAAATAGAACATAAGCTGTCATTAAGAGAACACTACCACACTGGACCAGATCGTTGCAGCAAGTGGGATCGAAGTGCATTGGAATGCGCTGTTGTTCTCTAGATCGCCTTGGCTACTTTGCAGGTCGTCAAGGCTACATTATGAGTCGCCAAGGCTACATTATAAGTGTCTTTGGTGCCGTTTAGTACGTATCACTCAATAGAAAAATAAATGAGTGAAACGAAAACAAGTTTTTCTGTGTCTTGCGAAGTCACAGTTCACATTTCCCTGAGATCTGGTTACTCTACAGTTGCTCCAAGACGGTACTTTTTGTGTGCAAACAGTCTGTAATCTTGGGATGGAATTGTTCAGTTACTATGGAGTTTCGTACGCCATAATAACAATAAATTCACAATTATTCACTTTCCCTGTCCAGGAAGAGCCAGCTACTCTGAATTATTATTATTATTGGGGTTAGACATAATGCACCGGCCTCAAGGGCTA
>VOMN01042441.1:0-11859 GCA_014899125.1 Orchestia grillus
TAATTTTACTGATTGAAAACCCGATGTACCATGCTCTGTGTGTGAACCAGATTGGAATAAAATATTTTTCTTTCTCTTCTTTCTTTCTTGTTGCAGCTACAAAATTGGGTGTATTTTGTTTTCAAATTGAGTATCTACTTAGACCCTCAACTTCGAATGAAGTAAACACTTCTGTGGAGGGTATTCATTTTGTCTTCGGTGAGCATTAAGATTTTCAGTGCTATTTTTAACGATTGGATTGGTAGAATCAAGCCATAAATTTCGTGAACTATCAAGTGTGTGGGAGTCGAAGTATACATCTTGAAAATTGAACTCCGCTTACCGTCCTCTAGGCTCTCAAGCTTTCTAGACCCTCAATGATTCTCGCTGCAATTCCTTTGTCTGTTACCGAACCTCATTTTAAACCATTTCCGAGAAGTGGTTATAAATAATGGAAGTCTCTTGGATGCCCCCTCGAACCTTATCTTGTCAACGTATATACGGTCTCATCACCGAACTGACTCTTCTGTTTGCCCTCATAAATTGAAAATCCCTCTCAGCGAGGATCGAAAGAGGTTTTAGTGATTGATAAGTGTGGGGTCGGGACTTGGCTGATCGCGAGAGAGAAGCCTTCCGATGAAAAATGACTTCCAGGGAAGTGGAATGCTAACGCTTCCGTGACATTCTTCAAAAGAGAACGAGCGCGAAGTGGGATGAGAGCTGCTTATTTTTTTTAGAAATGAGAGCTTCTGTGTATTGATGTCAAATTCCCTCTGGCACGAAGTATTAAAGTTGTATTCTCGAAAACCAAATCAGTCGTACCTTGAAATCCTATCCAAATTTTACAGTTTGTTAGCTTTGTTGGTTTGTGCACTGACGTCACAAGCATCGATGGACCGAAAAGCATAATTTGCGATGAGAGTCCTCTTCTGAATGGACAGTGACTGATACTCATGTGTATGAGAGTGAAAAGCATGAGCAGGGAATGCAAAAAAAGGGCAGACTATCTAAACGTAAAGTTGATCATACACGAACAACCAAAAAAAGAGACAAGAAATTTTCTAACGATTTTGGTGCTCATCATTTGAGACTACGGGGCTTCATTTATAGTAATGCCTGCTGTGCCAATATGTGCATAGCGGGTCGATCTTGTGCGTACTTTCTGTAAAATCCGCTTAAATTCTCCCTACGTAAGAAAACTGCTATTTCGGGTATCCCAATGAGGAAAAATCAGCGTTTCCACCTACTTGATCTTTTTTTACGACCTCATTGGTGCGTAGCTCGATTTATCCCTAACTCCTGAGTTTCTTACTGAATACCGTATTCTTTTTATTCTTCAGGAAGGGCTGACGTATCGCCAAAGACTCCGTTGTTTTGCATCAAGGCTAATAATTACATGATCATTCTTTCAAATTATATCATACGAGAGATATACTGCCTCAGCTGAAGGAACAACTTTGTGGTCGCATCTGTTGTAAAACCCTAAGTTTCCCAATGTTAGTTTGAGGAACTAAGATTGTCTTCAACGTGAACTTGTAAGCTAGAAAGTTTCTCCACGAGGCTAAGAATGTTCGTGAAGTCTCTTCACAGTTTTCAATTTAATTACAAAGGCAATGGGTAAAACACGTTAGTCTGACTCATTGCATTGTACAGAGTGGGTTTCAAAACTTGAATCGCATTACATTTTTTGTGTTTTAGACATTGTTGTAAGTGAACCCCTAAGAAATTGCTACACTATGGGAATGAATTAAAAGGAATGGACTAATTTTTTGGTCTCCACGGTCACCAGATGTCATACCTTTGGATTTCTTTCCGTGGGGCTGTATGCCCAAGAGATCCCGTCTGGGAACACACCTTGTGCATAGATCCCCGATTTCTTGATTTCTTCAGACCGTATTAAACGATCTGTTCTCTTTCAGTGTGGCATGGTCTGAGTCACTGAGCGCTGTAATCTATACCCCTACCACTACTACTTCTACTAGTATTCTCCGTGGGTATTTATTAAAGATATCGTACTTCGAGTAAAGATACCGAGTATAAATAAACTATGGCAGAAGATAACAAATGGCGTCGAAATCTTGAAAATGGTTTCCTACGACGAAGGTTTATTGCCAGAAATCGAGTACCGTCTTTGTGTTTTTTGAGACCAATAGTTCACATTCAGAGAAATAAATAAGATCAAATAAACTTTGATAACCACGTTGTACAATGTCTAATATATCATATTGCTTTTGCAATTAAATTTTGAATAAGTAAAGGTTTATGAACACCCTCTATACCGTAACTTTGAACTTAATCCTCGGAAGAATATTCAAAATTTCTGATCCGTTCAGGATCACGCTGATAATGCTGATCCATGACCGTGTATCTTAAATTTCACCATTCAGAGAAGCTCACCTTTAATTATCTGGAAGTAAATCAGCAGAGCTCGTCACTTAAGTCAGAAATAGATTTTCATGTAAGGCTTCTATATCCTCTTATCTCTCTTTTGATGACATAGACCAGAGCACTGTCTCAAGAGACGGAAGCGCTTCTGAAGTTTAGACCTCACCATCATGAGAGAATTTCCCACCCTTCTCTGTCGAAAAAGTTAGGCACCCGCGAGTTCGTAATAATTTTGTACCCACTCCTTCGAGTACTTCTTTCGTACCCACTCTTTCAAGTGCTTCTTCTGTACCCACTCTTGTGAGAGATTTTCGCTTCACCTCATTCGAGGAATTTGGTGTCCACTCCGCTGGAAAGGCTTTAGCGTTTCTGCTTCAGAAAATTGGTTATCCCGCGCACAGAAAAAGTGTGGCACCCGCCCTCTTAGCAGTTTTAATTCTCCTCGGAAAACGTTGGAATCTCTTGTTCCGAAAAATTTGGTATCCATCTCTTTTACCTGCCAGCGTTCATTAAAGTAACTGGAACACTCATGAAAGTCGTTCTACATTCATTCTGAGAAAAAATCTTCACCCTTTTCCTTTACACTTTTTTATGTTACTCCCGCAGGGGTATAGGATGGGAAATAAGGTAATGTTAGTTAGGTCTGTCTATCATGTGCTAGGGAGATTAGTGTCCTCATGAGGCATTGTCAGATTACCTTACCTATAGATAAGCCTTCAGGACTTCTATTTTTCGTGCCCACTTTGCTTCTTTCAGTTTTTACGCCTTCTGTGACATCTCTTTTGTTTTTTTCTTACTCTTCATTCCTAACTTGCTGTTTCTATGAGCAGGGGATCCCGTGCGGGAACGCGCCTTGCCCATAGATTCCCCGTTCTCTCTACTCCATATTAAAAAATTCCTGAACGCAGTTCTTTTTGGGTAATATTTCAGGCGGGAAAGGAGCGGTAAACTAACAGGTAATCTATTCAAATGTTTGACTTATTGCTCAACACTACTGTAATATACTGAGCTATATTAAACATTACCATAATTTAAATATTTACAATATTTGAGAAATTTTACATTAGCTAATGAGAAATTTTGCGGCTTCTACCTGATAATTTCTGGCGCCAATGGGCTGAAATAACTCGGCGCTCCCCTACTCGAAGTAATTTGGTACTAAAAACTTGAAATTTTCCTTGGCTTCTCCTTTGGAGGGATTTAGCAGCTTCCCGTTTGTCGCGTTCAGCAGACTTGGGGAGTGCACGAATGCCGTCGTTCCTGTCTCTACCTTTTCTCACTTTGGTTACGTTTGGTTATGTTAATCGGACTTCAATTTTTTTATTTTCTCGCCATTCAAGCTATGTGCTCTAATAATTTTACCTCCTTTTACCCTATTGGCTTAGTTTTTCCACTCTTACATCTTCCCACTTATACCACTTTGGAACCGCACATTGAGATTTAATTCTCTTATGGCTGCGCTTCAGTGAAATTATGCTTGTTACTTTTCGTTTTGCTGATCGCTAATGGCGAAGTAAAACGGTGTTTCAATTTTGAATAGAATGAGGTGAGTCATGTTAAAAATAACTGATAATAGTGTTTATTGTAACAATGACGATTTCAATTTGAACGTAAGTCGTTTTTGCTGGACAAGTGTTAAAACTTTCTTATTTGGGTGTGAAACAGAAAAAATATTGAAATCGAAAATTTTACTTGGTCGGTGGTTTTCAGAGAGCGTTCAGTAATTCATGAGCCAACATTTTGAAATAGTAAACAACTGAGACCACTTATTTAACTCTACAGCTGCCCAGCTAAAGTGACAGTTTGCAAATATTTTTGGCGCCACAGTGTTTTGAGTTCTACACTAATTCTTCGCTTGATAATTTTATCATCATCTCGGTAGCTAACTTCAAAGTGTTCTCGTGCTCTACTGAAGTGGCATTTGATTGTAGCTCTGAAATAAAGTTTATATTTTAGTGAAAATGAGACAAAATTGAGATTGTTTTTCAGTGGCTCGTAAAAATTTGTAAGTCTGAAAATTGACGAGCACGCTGTTATTTCTTAACGAAGACGATAATCTAAGCACCTGCATGCACTTCATACTGAAAAAATGTATGAAGGGCTTGAAATCTCCCTAGACTTAAAAATCACAAACTCTCATAGCCTGAACAAAGTGGGGTATCAAGAAAGAATCTCCGAAGGCAGTAAATTTGTGACTATCAGCGGTGAACGAAACACAATAGCAAGAACGTTCTATTCATGAGGTCTGGCCCGTATTAACAAATGAGGAACAGGCTTTGCTCATTTTGCTCACCAGCAGCCCTGCAATCTATCAAGGGAACTTTCCCAGGATTGAAAGACTTGCCACACTACGTCTTTCTTTTTCTCATAAATCTGAGCCGAGCGGCATTGGTCGTGGAGGCTTTGTTTCGGCGTCCCTCATTAATTCCGTGCAGAGAGTAATGTTTCGGAAACAATAACGTTGGGCGAGAATGAACTCAACTTCCACGTCTTGTCAGGAATGAAGTAGGGCCAACAACCCTCTTGGTTTGCTTTCACTTCCCTGCGAGCGCTGCGATGGCAGTTAGGTCAACACCCATTCTGACCCTCCTGCCTTCCCATGGCGTGTCCGCGGAGTATTGTGGCGCACACCCGCTGGAACCTTCAGCTCTTGGACCAATTTAAGAATACAGGCCATAACTGCGAAAAGCTCAGATATCGTTCCGAGTAGATTTCTCGGTGGTGCATATTCTTGGGACGTTAATTATTATAATACCTTCAGTAGTTTTTTTTTGGCTTGAAGTGCGTCATGAATAGTGAAGTGCAAAGCGTTTATCCCGATAATTTCTTTGCTCGGTAACGACGTTTGCGGTCGTTAGCTAGGCCTTCGACAGGGAAATGGTCATTGAAATCTGCAAATCTCGTCACGGAGATCCACACACAGTGTACATGTTGCCTCCTCCGTGTGTTAGCTAACTCACATACCCATACACAAGTAAATTACTACTGCTCTGGGTGCACTCTTCCGCAGGGACAGCAGGATGGGCATTAGGCGAGGTTAGTAAGGTTTGTCGATAGGCTTTCGGAACTTCTGTCTTTCGTGCCCACTTTACTTCCTTCAGTGTGCACTCCTTTGCTATTCATTCTCTGTCTTTTTTTCCTCTTCACTTTCAATTTGCTGTTTAAATGTGCAGGGGACCATGTGTGGGAATATACCTTGTGTATATAGTCCGTTTTCTACAGTGCGTACTATTTGCTACGTGGCGTTGAGGTACGTATCTATATGCTAGAGGCCTTGAACTCCATTAGCGTTGAGTATTAATGAAACCATTGAAGCCTATTTATAGTCCAGGCATAGCGTTTTCAGAAAAGTTGTTATAATCATACGTTAACCATTCATTAACTGGTGAGTATTTGCTGCTCAGATATTTTCAAACGTCGTGATATACACAGGAAAAAGCCTAACTTAATTAAACAAGAGGGTTGAACGTATCAGTCAACTGTAACGTTAAAGAACGTTCAGCATCTTGCATTGTGCTGCCGCGCGCTCTCACTTGATCGTATTCTCTTGTGTTCTAACACGAGGTGATCATATTCCTCATCCACTAATATACTTTCTCTTGCGAAAAAGTGGCCCTCATGATTGAAGAGTTTTTGCTATCCGTTGGTAATTTATTAATGGCTGATGAGAAGGATTTTGAAGTGCGCTTGCTTGTGAGGCCACCGCACCAAATGCTAAAAATACCTTAATTGACTGAGCATCTCTCTCGCCCATCAGGCATGCACGATGTGAATTATGTACTGCTTACGTTGTGTGCTGTGTACAATGTGCTGCATACACTGTATATGAACGTTCTGCGCTCTGTTTCGTTTATGCCTCTTAATGTAATAAAAATCTGTTCAGATCTAAAGAATACATGAAATAAACTTTGCTAATGAGACTCAGTCGGGATAGGTAGTATTTTTGTAGCATTGAGGTTGTGTAGCTTTCAAATAAAGACATACCTAGGCTTAACGACCTATATACTTTGGCTTGAAAACATACCTATCACTCTTCAACCAGAAAAATATTATGTTCATCCAAGACAATGCTCCGTCACTTTCAGCGAAATATACTTTGCAATGTCACTCCTCGCTGGGCTTCGAAAGTAATTATTTTGATGGTGCGACAATATTTTTGCCGTATCTGAATTCAAATAGAAATATTTGACCGTAACGAAGTCCAAAAAAATGCACGTTGACGGCAATGGAATTTAAAACTAGCTGCGTGTGGGATGCTGTTTAGAATTTGCTTTGAGATCTGTTCCAGTCGCTGAAATTTAAAAAGGGTAGAGTACAGCACAGAATCATATTTTCAAGATCATCAAACATCAGGGAAATTACGTTAACGGATAACTTTCATTTGAAAATTATTTATGGACAGGGTATTTTTCATGAATACTTTTACTCCCGAACAAAATTGAGGAAGGTGTGTTGAAAATGATTATTTTTCGCAAAAGTGTTCTTCAGTGTTGATTGCCAGAACTGTTATTGAAAGGTTAAAAAAATGCCCCATGGATTTCAACGTATTAAATAAATTTTAATCTGGATGCGTACTTTCTCTGGTAATATTGTGAGAAACATTAGGATGAACTACAGTCTTATATGGATGATTTTACACATGCCAGGTAAAAGTGTACCCATTAAAGTAATAGTAGAATCAAAATCGGCTGTGCCCATGACTCGTTCACTAGTTTTGTGCTCTTTTTTCATCTGTTGCAATGCTAGGGATGAATTCCGCAATACTGCGCCCTCAGATCTGGATTATTTCTCTGTGATTATGTTCTCCTTGAGCACACGCTCTTTGTTTGAAATGTTGCTCAGATCTCTACCAGTGTTTTGTTTAGCCTGGTCATGCGCTAAGCTTGCTAGGCTTTATTCAGCAAACGATGGAGGCTCCGCATTTTTCATCATAGTTAGAGTTATGTACCGTTGCTTCAGTGATGAATATGTTAGTGAGAAACTCTGCTGGTAGTGTACATAGTTCCGTTATCGAAGGTATTCTAGTTTGTTTGTCCTGCTGCCTATCTCTCGCTTGACAAAGGAGTCGCATTCAATCCAGTCAAGGATAATTTTCCTCAGTACTACGTTTTCCTCAGTAATTCATTCCCTTTTAATCTCGAGACTCTACTGTGCTGGTGAATTTAACATGGGATCTAAAATCTCTGCATTAAACTCTCAAGGTACTGATACGGATAAAACTGTGCTCACTGTATCTCGTTTAAGGCTTTCAGCTCGCTCGAATGAGGCTGAAATAACTTCCCCAATATCTGAATACTTATACAACAAAATTATCACAAATGCCGGGGCATTTTTCCATCCAGTTAGCTTCATGAGCATTTCTACTCTTGACGTTGCTCACTTGCAAAGACGGAAGTTTATAATCAGCTTGAGTTGCATCTACGATGAAGTTGCTGGCTAGAATTTCCCAAAGCAATTTGCTGGGTAACTTGGCCTCATTTACATAAGAAATTTGAAACCCGTGCAGATCAGAGCTGGTCGGTCGTCAACAGAACTCCTCGAGAACGGGCGGACTGACTTGGCTTGCTGCCGTAGCTCTTGTGCAGCTCTGGAGGTTGTTGCCTGCAGCTGGCTGAGTTCTGGTGGGATTCCCGTTGAGTTTAACACACGTGTATAAATCGTATATCCATTAAGAACAGTTGAAACGCAACCGAAACAAGCGTAATTTTTAGTATTAGCTTTGTACGATGTTGGAAATTGAATCTTTCGGAAATGCTGTCAAAGGGAGTGCAATTTTCAGTTTTAGCTTTGAACGATGTTTCAGACAAAACATATTAAAACGCTGCCGAGTGAATCGTAATTTTTTTCCTCTGCCTTTGTACGATGTTGGAAGTGACGCACATGGGATTCTGGCAGGTGAAATACATACGCTGTATGTCTCGAGTGAAGGATGTTAAGCATGATATAAATGCTCAATTAAAATCCCTCGAAAGCCCTGCCGAAGGGAGTGGGATTTTCATCTTTAGTTTTGCGTGATGTAATTAGGACAATCGCAAGCGCAGAAATTGGAAGCACATTTTGAAAATACGTGAATAAACACCTACAAATTTTCATATTGTTCTATTATAGCAATTCCAGGAGTTGAGAAGACAGATCCTACTGCTGCTCTCTCAGAGAAATGTTATATTAGTTCTGGGACCAGCTCGACTGACACAAGAACTAAAGCGTCTTTAATTTATGGACGTGTCCAGCGGCCTCTGGCTACGCGAGTGCAGGCATCTGAGAGACGCCCTGCCAATACCGGCGAGTGATCAACAAATTAGAACTCAATTACGATCAGAGTTCTGTGAAGCTGCTTATAGCTCCAACTTTTTTGACGACATTTTAGTCCTGAAGGTTTTGATTCTTAGGTTAGGTTTTTGTGTTTTTTTACACTCGTATCTTATTACTCGTGCTCATCACCGTTTTGCATCGGTATTTCTTTTTAATCTTTTCAGTACTGATGATGAAATCCGTATATGTAGAAACGTTTGCAATTATGTATATGATATCGTTGGTTCTTCTTTTCATACTGGAAGTGACGTTGAAGCAAGTTGTCACAATTGAGGTAGCTTGCTGCACGTACCTGTTTTTCTTGAAATTTCTGACAAAAAATTGATGACTAGTTGCAAAATTGATATCTCTTCCAGCATTGATGTGTTCTATACTTCATTAAATCACCTGGAAGGGAAAGTAATGATGTGTTCATTGAAGTGTCTGGTAGAAAATTACGAGTAGCAAATATTGTCATTTCAGTGTTAACGTGTTTTTTGGGTGAGTGATCTCGAAGCTACAACAGTTTTTTTTTAATTTCCGGTAAAAAATCAATTTGAGTCGCAACATTTTATTTTCTATATTATTTTTTTCTCGTTAGTTGAAACTCCTCGAAGCTGCCCCAATTGACGTACGTGCAAATCTAGCAAAGCAAATATTCTGTCTGGCGCAGGCGGCTGCTCCGGCGTAGGCTGTTGCGTGACTGTGTCCTCCTCGAGGACAAAATATGGCTGAGGAAACTCCTCTGCAAATCCGGCGGTGTACGTCATGCCCCAAGAAATAATACATAATTTACTGCCGCAGGTTATATATTTGTGCTATAAGTCTCGAGTGAGTGATACAAAGCACTCTAATTCCTCATTGGAAACGTGCAAGCTCTCAAGAAAGGCTTAACAATAACATCGGCATTGATTTATTCACCAGGAAAATCAGGTTCGAAAATAAAATTTTTGGATTCCCACGTAGATGGAGAAATTGGTAAAGTTTACGGACAATTTTTTTCTTTCGAGTGCAGTAGTTACGTAACAAATATACAGCTTCTTCTGTGAATCATTTATCAAACTTTGGTTAACTTTTCACTATTTACTTTACGGTTCAGTTCAAATTTCACATTTTCTGGAAGCAAAAAATACTTACTCGGTGCTCCCCTTGGATCAACCTCTTCTCTAAAATTGTCTCGACGGAGTAGCGTACCCGCACACTCTTAACTTTCTTTTAACCAGGATCTCTTCAATGTTTAATGAAGTCCAGCCGTGCAAAAATTGTGAGATGAATGCAGCGAGCAGGCGCTGAATCCCGAGGGCTTGTGTTGAATACCGAGGGCTTGTGTTGAATACCGAGGGCTTGTGTTGCATACCGAGGGCTTGCGTTGAATACCGAGGGCAGGAGCTGAATACTCAGGGCAGGTGCAAAAGAAGAAGTTGTAACTATCTCAGGGCCAGGTGACACCGAGCGAAGTGCTTTGCTTCAGAGTGGAGAAGTTGAGACGCTCGCAAAGGATTGAAGTTTTGGTGGACGGTTGTGTTCGGTGGGTGTTCTTCGCTAACGCTTCAGTTCTTAAAACCGAGTAAAATAAGCCCTACATAGAGTGTTTGTACTCTGTTCATGGAACTTTTATTCAAAATTGCCGTTAGCGCCACGATAGTTGATCATTCATATCGTTCTGGTTTGTCAAAATATTTAGACGTGCTCTTTTCCTTCTCGTATGTGACCTAACACTCGTATGGATCGCGCATTGAATCATGCAATGAATCCATCTTGAATCATCAGAAAATGACATGAACGCCGATCAGTATCATTTTTCTCATCCTCCATGCAAAGAATCACACATCTGATCTGAGCAACGTCGTGCACGGCCCCGCATGCAAACGAATTCCAATTAAAGCCACAAGGAGCGCCTTATTGCGGGATCCACCAGCCGTTTTGGCTGTTTCCGCGTCTGATTCGAATCCATATCAGTTTCCAATTTTCCGACGCCTTCCTTCGTATGGTTGCCTCGCGCCCAGAGCCTCGGCCCAATGCCCCGCGCTATGCCTAGGAAGAATTGCTCTGGCATTTTTTCGCATATATTTGTAAAGGTTCCGATTGCTTCGTCTTTTGGCTCACCTACTGGTTTGAAGGAAGGGATCTCGTGGGTGTCTTTGGGTTTTTACTTCTCAAGTCTTGAATTGAATATTATATAAGTTCTTAAAATGCCTTGCTTATGAACGTTTCAAAATTTCTTAGGATTGTCGATGCTATGTTTAAGGAACATGCGGATGCAATAACCAGTAGTGCACCGGAAGTGCTAACAGCTGGCATGATGAAGCATGGTTGTCGCGTATGTTTGGTATTTGAGGAGTGAATAGTGAAAGAAACTAAATTCATTCAATTAGGGTCAAGGAACATTGTACTACCTAACTGGGAAGATGTGGCACAATGTACATCTCTTAAAATACTGGAAGTGTGCCAAAATCGAAATATATTTCCTCAAACTCTGATAAATTCTGAAAATGAAGCTTTCCTCCTGAACAATTTAGAATACCATAAGGGCATTTATTCTTTGAATATTTAAAAGTACCATGAGCGAAGTCTTTCACCTAAATTTGATACTTTACTTGAGACAGGCGGCTAGGTCACGAAGTAAATATGAAGGAGCAGCTCGGGTTCACATTTGATATGGGGTCCGAAATTATCGGTGTCTATCGGGAAATGTACAATTTCTAGTTAATGATTATCAAAATCATATTTGAGTCCGCTTGACTAGCTACAGAAAGTTTCCTTATTCGCGTAGTCGAATAGAATTTCAATTTTTTACGCTAGTATGCAAGTGAGAGCTTCTGTATTTTTTGGCAACCCGAATAAATTGGTCAATCTCAAGAATTATTAGGCGGACTTCAGTTGCGTGTTTCACGAATAGAAGCGAACAAAGATCAATGCAAAAAACTTCCTCACCGATAGAACAAGTTAACTTTTCTTTTCCTTCGGCTCAGACGCTAGTACCAATTGGGGTCCGGATCAACGCTCTGCCAAGTCAGGAATGTTAGAATAGAATAGCAACATTAGAAAGATTAAAACAAATTAGAACAGATTATAATAAATTGTAATAGATTTTGATAAATTATAATAGATTATAATAGATCATAATAGATTATAATAGATTATAATATACAGGGTGTCCCAGAAAAAGGAAACCCATTTCAAATAAGTTTATTTTAAAAAATA
>VOMN01042444.1:0-14831 GCA_014899125.1 Orchestia grillus
AATGGTGGGGCTGGCGGTGGGAATGGTGGGGCTGGCGGTGGGAAAGCCGTGTTCGTATTTTGGACGAGTGCAGGTGTGCCTGTAAGCACGTGGTCTGAGATGCTCAGTCACTACACTCATCGTAGCTGTGCTTGGTTAAGTCACAAGTTCTCCCGGACCTTGCAACTGAAAAAAATTTCCGTGAAATGAACATGGTTTTAATAAAACCTTTTTCCGAAACCTGCTTCATCATTAATTTACGACCATGTGTGCATCCTGTAAATTGCAATTCAACACCGGACCTATTTGGCAGATCTCCAAAACGTTTTTACTTAAAAATGATCACCGGGTTTTATTTTTCATCGCGTTTTCAAGTCCGTACGATGTCGGGTTGTGTGCTGGACAGATGGTCGTCAGCCTGCACCGTGTAACGCGTCTGTGGCTGGCTGGGAGACCGCGGGTAGCCGCCAGCTGTGTCACGACCAAATTATTTTTGCGACAAAGCTGCATTTGCGTACATAATTATTCAAACTAGCTGCAGCCTTCTGTGTGCACGCATTCTGTGTACACATACGACGCGTTTGAGAGGCAGGAACACATTTTTTTACCTTGGTGTACTAAAAATTCGAAGAAAAATTAAATTGTACGTAAAAATTGTACGTAAAACATACGACACATATCAAGACTAAATGCACCGCTTGTTAAAACAAGTTGAAAAGTTAAAACTAACCTTGATACTGTAAGATAGAGAAATGTTAAATGGGAAGGTTACATCACGACACAAATGTCTCGAAGGAATGTCACGAGGGCGTCGTGACACAAATGCCGTAATGGAACATCGAGACGCGCAGTCTCCAGGCCACACCCTGCAGCATCCCCTCTGCGCAGACCGCCAGCGGCGCTGCGCAATTGTTCCAGGGAAACTAAAGGGAAGCGCAACAGGCAAGACTTCAAAGAAAACGGCTCGCACAATATAAAAAAAAGCCCAAAAAGGGCCAAATAGGTCGCCCTAGAAAACGGTAAAAACGCCGAGATGAATTACAAAAAAATGAGCACGTTGACAATTTCTGGAGAAAAAGCAATGGAGAATCTCAACACGTTGACTCCGATTCTCCACACAGGTAAAATTACATGCCGACACATATCTCTACTGTGAATTTAAAAATGAAGGATTTTGGTTTCACAAATTTGGTTACACTATTAATTTTCTTTCTAATCAGAACTAGCTTCTTCGTATGATGAACACAAATTTGAAGAAACTAGAAAATTTGTATTGATACATGATAGTGCTTTGGTGACATTAGGTTAGATGATCGCGTGTACCGTATATGACCCACTTTGGAGTCAACGTGTTAATATACAGACAAAAACAAGTTTTAATCACGAGTGAAATTAGTCTATCGAGGGGTAAAACCAACTGTACCCAAGAACAGCACAAGCCGCAGTAAAGAAGGCTCTGAAGACGAAGTATTTACATCCGCAAAGATTGGGTGACGTCAGATAACGAAGTATTTACCTCCGCAAAGATTGGGTGACGTCAGATAACAAAGCATTTACCTCCGCAAAGATTGGGTGACGCCAGATAACGAATTCAACGTCACTGAAAAGCGACTTCAAATCAATAAATCGAAAGAATGACCCTGGCTTTGGAGTACTTCGATTTTTTTACCGTAGAGTAAGACACGCTCGCGTGAAGTTCGGGGGCGTAACTTAGGCTGCACCGAGGGCAGGAAACACTATTTAGAAAATACTATTTAGAAAACACTAATTTCCCCTGCGTCACGAACTGTAAGTTAGCGTTTAGTGTTGCAGACAGTAAATGACAAATTAAAGGCAGCATGCACCTTAACCTGACGCAGGATAAAATTCTGCGCGTTAGAAAGAAATTTGATACTAAGTTGATACTTTTTAACTCCCTTCACTCTAATCAACATCGCGCGCACGTTTCCCTACAAGCCAACGTAGTGAAATGAAGGATCAATTTCAGTGTAGATACATAACATTTGTAGTCTACTTGTGCAGTTTAGTGTAGTTAACCTAGTGTCAGGCAGATAAGCATAACCCTTCAATGAATTTTGTGGAAATTTTTATTACACACGAAAAATTGAAACGCCGTCCATTAATGGGTCAAATATGCAACTCAGAGCGAGGCAAGCAGGCACTATTTAGCTATAACTTACAAATCGCAAAAATGCTTTCCAATTGATAATGTCGCGTTAAAGCAGAAAAGATTAAATCACGTAAATTAGATTAGCCGTCAAGACATCATCACGTGACCACGGAGTACTTCCCTTGGGAAAGGAAGTTTAAACCACATATTCCTCACATCCCCCACCGCACCAGTAGTTGTAAGGCATTTAAAACCCAACGGTAAAACGTGTTGGAATTAATAAAGGTTCTTGACACCTTCATCGTGAAGACATCACGCCTTCGTCGTGAAGACATCACGTCTTCGTCATGAAGACATCACGCCTTCGTCGTGAAGATATCACGCCTTCGTCGTGAAGACATCACGCCTTCGTCGTGAAGACATCACGCCTACGTCGTGAAGACATCATGCCTTCGTCGTGAAGACATCACGCCTTCGTCATGAAGACATCACACCTTCGTCGTGAAGACAACCGTGCAGCCGACAGAGATCGCTCTCGTGAAGTCATCCAAAACTCTGACGCATTATAAAGAGTCGCTTGACGACCTGTAAGTGGGTCGCGCTTCAGCCAATGAGCCCTCAGGGGGACTTTTGCCCCCGAAGCAGGTCGGGCTGGATCCCGGGCGCGAGCTACGCTGATTTCACAAGGAGCGCTGCCCCTGGGTATGGATACTTGAACACCACACTCGTCACCACACGAAGCTGCTCTGGCAGTTATTATGAAGCATTCAAAACCCAATGTGCCGCTCGCTCGCATGCCAACTTCACTGAAATGAATGAATTTTTACGAATTCTTTACTTTCGTGTTGGCAGGAGACGAGAGTTCGCCCACGCTTTCTCTGTACTGCAACTACAGCTCGTTCAACTGAGAAGCAAGCTGCGCCGGTGTTCATCAGCGCGTCCAAAATATATATTTCGAGAAAGATTAATGTCACAGACACTAATGTACCACCGGAATTGATGGCCAGTGAGAATTTACGAGAGCAGTCACACTGCACAATGTTCCTTTTCGTTTTGGATGGAGCGACATTTGAAATCTCAGAGGGAGACGGAGCGTGAGGAAGGATCTACGACCCCCAGACGTGCTCGAGCGNGGAACAGATAATTATAAAATTAATTATTATTATATTTGATTATGTATAAAGGGCATAACTACCGTTGCCATATATTATGTTATTCCAACTGAGACACAGTTTCAGTTTGAAGTTCATCAGCAGTTTCAGGTTCATTTTCAGCGCACACGGTAGACTTTTGATGGAGTTTGAAGTCGGAAGAATAGCTCGGGAACCCTACCCATCCCCCCGAGCGTCGCCGAGTCCCCAAAATTCGCTGAAAGACAATCCCCTTCAGTGCACCCCCTCGAGGAGAAGAAATAAGTTCAAGGATATTTCGATTCAGTTTCGGGTAATACATTTAGCAATAAAATTGGAAAATCACTTTTATTTGTGGATTTGTTCTCACATTATTTGAACTTAAGTACGTGTATTCTTTGGGACAATGATCCAAGAGTTCAAGTTTTGTGTAGCCAAAGCCAGAACGTAACGACACCAGTTCAGATCATCTAAATTCATTTTGCAGGCATGACACGGATTGTCAATTGAGACGCACGAAAGTTATGGAAAATGCAAGGGCACAACGTCCACGATAGCCATAATAGGAACGCATTTGCGAAGAATTTCTTGCGATTCTTTTAGTTTCCGAGAATGTCGGCAGGATTCCTCTGGCGCTGGAACAGCAAATTACGAATGAAGAGGGGAAAAAATAAAGAAAAGGTAGCCAAGGAAGACTAAAAATTGAAAAAAGCAAAGTGGGCACGATACATAGATGTCCCGAAGGCCTATCTATGGTTGAGGAAATCCCTGGGGTCGCCAGTCCTCAAAGAATATGATGAATAAACCTACACAACTCGACCCTATTGCCTATCCTACAGGGATTAGTGAAGTCGAAATGACTCATTTTGAAATTGCCGTTTGTAATATTTTCGGCAATAACATTCATTGTACATGGTCAAAAAATATTTTATTCTCATTCTATCATACCTTATCACCGAGAAAACGTCGGTTATTTGAAGATACGACAATTTCTTGATTTCATGGGTCCATTTGACCCACCTTTCCTTGAATATGTTGCGCCTATTTCAGTCTGACTAGTGTGGACATATCCCCAGCGGCGCAAAAACATGTTCGTATAGCCTTCAAAATTCGGGCGTATAGCATTCAAAATTCGGGTCGATTTGGCTGTCAGTTTATATAAAGTCACCGCGGAGCTGTTCTCTCTGCTGCACACACCCACTCAGGCCGCCTCAGGTGCAGAACATACGCGCATAAACATTTTCAAGAGTTTCAGAATTGTGTACAGGTACTCTCCCGCTGGAAATGTGTTATTTTCGTACAACTCCGACCTCAATCTCAACGACACTGGCAGCTCTTCTCGCTGAACTTGTGCAGTTGAAGTGAAACTTTGGAAGTCGCGAGTGACGTGACTGAGGCGAGCGGTCCCGTGTTCTTACCACAATTATGAGCGCTCAAATGTTACTTCAGCTTAAATCTCGTCGTTGTACGTGCGTCACTGACGTGTTTGAATGTGTATGTGAAACACGTGGTGGCCACGCGCTTGGTACGTGAAGAACGTACACCTACCAACTCCCCGAGTGACACACATACGCGTCTGAACTGCGCGGGCCTGCATGCGACGTTCCCGTCGCTGCGGGGGGAAAACCTTCCAACGACTTGCTCTAGGGGATGTGGGGAAGCTGTTCGCTCTATGAGGGGATCATGGTAATGTGACTCGCTCAATTAAATGAACAGAGTTATGTTACTCACTCTATTAGATGAACAAAGTAATGTTACTCGATCCAGAAGGAAAACACGGCAATTTCACGTGTTCTTTAAAAGGGACACTAAAGTTACCTTCTCAATAAGGAAAAACATAAGAGTTATCGCTCTATAAGGGGGGCACGGTACCCCCGCTCTATAAGGGAACACTGAAGAGTAATCTATAAAATAACTCTGTAAATTAACTCGCTCTATGTATAAGGGGGCCCTGTACTACCTCTATAAATGGAACACTGTAGAGTAACTCGCTCTATAAATGGAACACTGTAAAGTGACTCGCTCTATAAAAGGAACACTGTAGAGTGACTTCTCTATAAATGGAACACTGTAAACTCCCTCGCTCTACAAATGGAACGCTGTAAAGTCCCTCGCTCTATAAAGGACAAGTGCAAATCAAGTTGCTCTAACAGCAGCAGCATCAGCTGCAAGTGTGGCACTGCTGTGGCCAGGCCCCACCGCCTGTGGCGCAGACGAGACTGCGCGCTGTTTACATGTAAAATGTTTGCCATCTTGACACGCGCGTCGCATGCAGAGGTGGACAGTTTATTTATCGTACGTAAACTTGGCCCGGAACTGACGCAGCCGAGCCTCTAAAGATTAAAGATTATTTCAAGATTTCGAAGGCAGACTCAGCAGTTCGCTTGAGTTTCTGCCCAGTGTAGAGTGGTTGAGTCGAATCAAGCTGAAAATTTAGGACCAAAACTCCAAGGATTTAACGATTGAACGATCATTCACCTCGTCCGCCTAAATAAATCCAACCCATAACATAACAATCCACCTCGTCCGCCTAAATAAATCCAACCCATAACATAACAATTCACCTCGTCCGCCTAAATAAATCCAACCCATAACACTCAACCCGCGTGCATCAAGTCAATTCTATACAAAAAAATTCAGTTGTTTGACTGAAATTCAGAGTGTAACGACACACTAGCATTGGTGACCAGACCACGTCCCCGCCCTGACACTCTAGACCACCTCCACAGCACAAGAGGGCCACGCCACATGTGGAGGTCTGTATTTAGAACTCAGTCTTGCTCCCCTCTACCCCACGAGTTTTTATTCCTCGACTGCTAAAAATCATACATTCTAGTCTTACAGAGCCCTTTGTGTGGGCTGCTACTACCCCTAGAGTTATCATTTCTTAACTCCTGAAATTCTTTTATAAAAAAGTTTCGCCTATCGCGTCCATTTTATTTCTTCAGATTTTCACACCTTCTTTGAGGCATCTTCTGTGTCTTTTCTTATTATTTAATCTCAACTTGCTATTTCAATATGCGGGGGATCCTGAGTAGGAACACACCTTCGACATAGATTCGTTGTTTTCTACAGTACATGCAAAATGGTCCGTGAGACATAGTCTCTGAGTCACTGAAGCGCTGTCATCCACACCTGTACTACTGTTATTATTACTCCAATTAGGAGCATGGCCTGCATGCGTCTCCATTCTGTACCTCATTATATTATAGAACCCTAAACGAATTACCTAGTATAAAAACAAAAATTCGTTCGCAAGTACTTTAGAATTAAAAATAACTTGCAAGGATGATTACGTGTACCTTCATCAGCACCTCCTCTTTTCCTTCCCCTACAGGTCCAGTACCGTCGCTGCAGCCACGCCCAGTACAGACGCCGCAGCTCGAGTGTTGAAATCGCAATGATCTTCCCAACCCAAGACAGACGCGAGACGCAGCAGAACATCAATGAAGAAAAGGTTCTCGTCAGTTTACCCTTCACGTCGGGTGATGTTTTGGACCTGACGAGTCCAGGAAGCTCAGATGAATTGGAATCTGGACAGACATTTGTTCCATCGAAAACCGCTGCACAATTCCTACTGAAATGATGTTCGAGAATCAACAACTTTCGGCGAACTTGCTACGAAGCAAAAGTTTTAGTGCAACTTAATTTGCATTAGCAGCAGCCAGTAGTGGCCATTATTGCCAGCAGCGGCCCGTATTAGCCACTATTTGATATCATGACCAGCAGCGGCCAATGTAGATCAATATTGGCCACCGTCGGACGCCATAGCTTCCAGCAGTGGCCTATTCGACAATATTGGCCACTTTTGATACCATCGCTACCAGCAGCGGTCAATATTCGTCACAATTAGACGTCATCACTACCAGCATAGAGATCAGTATTGGCTATTCTTTGATTCCATCACTGCCACAATTCAATCCCATCACTATTTTCAGCGGTCAATTTTAGCCACTATTTGGCACCATCGCTATCAGCACCACTCAGCATTGGTCACTATTTCACACCATCACTATTGACACCTGCCGGTGTTGGAAATTTTTTGGTGCCAACGCTCCCCGCAATGGCCAGTATTGGCCACCATTTAATGCTTCGCTTCCAGTAGCAGCCAGCATCGGCCAATATTGACCCTCATTTGATACCATTGGTACCAGCGGCGGCCAGCCTAAGTTACATTTGACTCCATCGTTAACACCCGAATGGCCAGTATTGGTCAAAGTTTGACTTTATCGCTATAATTATCGGATAATATTGGCCACTATTTGACTCTATGTATAGCTATTATTATCGGTTAATATTGGCCACTATTTGACTATCGCTATTATCATCGGCTAATATTGCCGCTATCCAACTATCGCTATTTTCAGAGGTCAGTATTGGCCTTTTCGACGGCCCCTCCACAGCCTGCAGGATGAGACGGGTCCGTTAAGCGGTCTCGCACGCGGCGGTTACGACGTGCACTCACCAGAAGACCGCCGGGGTTCATGAGGATCGACATGGGAAAATTCTCACGAACCCAACGGCATGATGGGCCTGTCCCCACACAGGGTCACCCCGACCAATTGCTCTTGCATCCCCTCATGCAATTCTTGTAGCAAACTGTACATCTTAACTCATTTCAAGCAGCGGTACTACGTGTACGGCCTTCAAAAAACCGGGTCGTTGTAGCTGCACGTGAATATTTAGTCGCTTTCTTGCGGTTTCGACTACGTCGAAGAGGCATTTACGATGTATGTAGACACTGTGTTTTAGTCACCAACAATGGCGGAGACTATGTACGTGAAGCAGTTACAAAATTTGCAGTATGGGTTAGGTTCTCTGCCCCTTAAAGTGTTCCCAAGACATGCAGAATGATTAAACTGGGTAAATACGCGGGTAAATCAAACGTAGAAATGAGTTTGATGAGGAGTGGGTACGAGAGTTTCACAGATTGTGCGTGTGAATGCGGAGTTACGAGTGCCTGTATATTTAGACAACAGTGGACCTTACAGTACGTAAGGTCGACAAGTGCAAGCCCACGTACCAATGTACAATGGAATTTATCAATTAAGAAAATTCTGTCGCAATTTTTCGCATGAATCACAGTAAAATTATTAGGTGAAGGACGTAAACATATTTGCCACTTACACTTACGGTAAATTCATTTCCCTAATAATCTCAAAGCACTGTTGTAGGATATTTCAAAACTGAACTTGAGAGGAAACAAAGAAGAAGAGAAATAGTTACTTAAGGACAGAACACTGAAATACGTAGATACTGTATTTAAGATGGAACAATGCCCAAAAAATTCACTTGACTTAAAACAGAGCACCGCAAAAAAAAAATGAAAAGATAATATGAGTTTCCTGCTGCCAACATCGATTGAAAAATACCGCCTACAGAACCAGTTCTTGTATATAGGATATTTTACTCACGGAAAAATCATTACAGAGTTTGTGGGGGTGGGGGGGTCAACCTCCTCTCGTCAGCTTTGTGCTTCAGAGGCAGGCGGCATGTGAGGATGCGCGTGGACATGCAACCCTGTGCACAAGAAGTGCTTCTAGAGTACTCTCCGCTATGAAGCGTTATTTCAGCAGAATAGATTTTTCAATTATTTGAGTATTATGTTAATGTTTTATCATGCGTATAACTATATTCATATTATCGTATAGAACACGCAACGGCAAGCTTTGTTTTGTTAGATAGTACTTTGTGTCAAAGCTTCGAAACCTTTTTTATTTCTGTATGAATTTATTTAGTAGCTTTTTCAGTCGTAGAATTACTTGGGCACTCAGAGTAAGTTAAATTTTCGTATGAAATACCGTCGACTTACGCCAAGTTTGTCATGGTCAACTCACTCATGTGCCATGGTGTCACACGACTAAGAAACGTTGTCATAATGCACCAATGACATACATTTGTGAGCTGGTTTTGTGGCAAGAGTAGGACACATGTAGAAGTGCCAAAATATAAATCTTGGTTCCTCAGTGTTGGAGATGAAGTGAATCCACAGAACAAGCAAGATATGTTTACCTAGGGTACTAGTGGTTTTATTTATTCTAAATCCACATTTCAAAAACAACAGCGGAAACAAAAAGTGGTAAAGGTGATTTTATAATGCATTATGGAGCTGGCGTTTTTAACGATTTGGTTTCAGCTGTGGGCTTTAAAAAATATTATGGAGGATAGATTCTGCTGAGAGACGTTTCGCCATCTCCGCACACGCATTGCTGAGCACCAAAGCGTGTCCGTCCGCACCCCCAGGCGAGTACTTAGTCCCCCTCCCAGCAAAATCAGGGGGCATGCAGATCTCCATAATCGCCTGATCCATAAAGAAAGTTTCAAGGTAATATCTCGAAGTAGCGTTTTTGATCTTTAGTTGTCTGAACGCTTCGTACGTGTTCTTGTTTCCCTAAGTGTTTTTACTTTATTTTCTACGTATTGTACTTTTATACGAGTTATTTGGGAAGGGTACGAGTTACGAGTTATTTTTTTTTGTATTTGGGTGAGCGCAGCGAAAATTTAGCAATGCTTTTATTTTGTGATCCGTAAATACAGCAAATGCACAGTCATTCTAAATTGTCTGTGTGGTAGCTCCTGTTTTTAGATGAAGGTACCGTTGAATTCACTGACCTCTCGAACTTATTCGTCGATCAAAAGTCCAAAAGTTCATTCAAGAATTGACGTGCTAGTGTGTTTAAAGAGACAAAATTCTTTGATTGTGAACGAAGCTACAGTTATCATGCACGTGTTGTTGCACAAATCCCACACGCGGCACAAAGCTTCGAGTCACGTGTTGTTGCACCAATTCCACACGTGGCACAAAGCTTCGAGTCACGTGTAGTTGCACAAATCCCGCACGTGGCACAAAGCTTCGAGTCACGTGTTGTTGCACCAATTTCACACGTGGCACAAAGCTTCGAGTCACGGTTTGTTGCACCAATTCCACACGTGGCACAAAGCTTCGAGTCACGTGTTGTTGCACCAATTCCACACGTGGCANATAAGGGGGTAAGTGGGTAAGTGGGTAAAGGGGTAGGTGGGTAAAGGGGTAAGTGGGTAAAGAGGCGATCTAGTGAATTGGTGAGGCGGTAAACTGGTGCAGTGGGAGAAGAAAATTTGAAATAACCTTAAAGCTTACCTCAAAAAATAGAAGACAATGAATAAAACTTCACGTGCTAGGTTTTAACAGTCGTGTGTCGCGACATGTGATGCCATTTCTTACATTCAAAAAATATTAATTTACACTTTTCATTGCTCGATAAAAAGTTCAAATTTCAAGCACGCGAACATTCGTCAGCAAATTCCTAGGCTAAGCGGCGACACCAACTCTGAGAAAACAGTTTTCCCAAAAAATCCATTCTTATATGCAGACAAATACTACACAGCAACCCTCTTCGTATCGCTTCAACAAACGAAAAGACGCCGGGCTGCCCTGGAACGCATCACCGTGCCGCTCTTCTTAGTCTTGAATGAGTTCCATCCTTCCAGGGAGGCGCGGCATCACCAGTCGCGTCAACACAGAAGTCTTCTGGAGGCTGACCAATCGATGGCGTTCGTGGCGTCTCGGTCGCCATGGCAACAGCGTGGAGTCGAGGCCTGCTCTTCCAGCCGTCGGGCAAATTGCCCATCAGTCTTTTCTAATATTTTTTTCATTGTTTCTCGTCCAATTATTTGTTTTTCTGTATTTACACAGGTGAATTTTCACGGGTCATTCGTCAACTGCAAGCGAAGCATTAGCTTGTGCAGTCATACGTCACTTGATGTTCTAATCACACGCGTAAAGCGAGCCTTAATTCTCCAGGTACAGGCCTCCATGGCGCACCGATGACGCCTCTCACAGAAGCGTGGGTTGCCTTTCGTTGAGGAAGCCCCAGGTTCGATTTCAGTCGCGCTCTAAGGCCGATTTTCACCTTATCACGGGAGAGCTCCGCCGGGGAAGAAACACTATGCCCCACACCCCCCACTGCACACAGGTAATTCTGAATGAATTACACAATAACATACATAAAACCCAGCATGTCGTGCATGAGCTCAATTGGAATAGCGTCGCTAAATTCCTTCAACATCGCTTATATATACAGACGTTAAAAACAAAATCGAATCTGCAGAAAAAGGCAGCGCTTGCACAGGGATTGCTGCGGCCGCCGTGCATGTACACAGCACGAGACCCTGAGCAGGCCTTCGCCATCCACAGCGACGCACCTAATTTCCCTCTTCGTTTCCCACCTAATTTCCCATATCATCTCTCACCTAGTTTTTCATCAAATATTCTATTTCATTTCCCACCGAGTTTCTCACATAATTTCCCACATTATCTCCCACCTAGTTTCTCATCAAATTTTCGATTTCATTTCCTACAGAGTTTCATCTCAAATTTTCTATTTCATTTCCAACCGAGCTTCACACCTAACTTCCTATTCCATTTCCCACCAAGTTTTACACCTAATATCCCCTTTCATTTCCCACCGAGTTTTACACCTAATTTCCCATTTAATTTCCCAGCGAAATTTTACACTTAATTTCTTATTTCATTTCCCACCGAGTCTCCCACCTAATTTCCCATTTATTTCCCACCGAGTTTCATACCTAATTTCCCATTTCGTTCCCACCCAGTTTCACACCTAATTTCCCATTTCATTTCCCACCGAGTTTTACACCTCATTTCCTATTACATTTCCCACCGAGTTTTCACCTAATATCCCATCTCATTACCCACCGAGTTTTACACCTAATTTCCTATTTCACTTCCCACCGAATTTTACACCTAATATCCCCTTTCATTACCCACCGAGTTTTACACCTAATTTCCTATTTCATTTCCCACCGAGTTTTACACCTAATATTCCCTTTCATTTCCCACCGAGTTTCACACCTAATTTTCCATTTCATTTCACAGCGAGTTTCACACCTAATTTCCCATTTCATTTCCCAGCGAGTTTCACACCTAATTTCCCATTTCACTTCCCGAGTTCCATAAAAGGCCACGCATAGACAACTCCACAAGTGCCCGCCACGCTGGCGTTGGCGCCAGCAACCAATCAAAGCGCGGTCTCCTCTCTTTAATACACCTGCAGGTCGTTGAATTTCTGAAGCGCACAACCACAGGTGAACGAGCATCATTATTGAGCAGGCAACTTCTGTAGTAACACTTTTTAACACGTTGACTCCGATTCTCCACACAGGTAAAATTACATGCCGACAAATATTTCTACTGTGAATTTAAAAATGAAGGATTTTGGTTTCACAAATTTGGTTACTCTATTAATTTTCTTTCTAATCAGAACTAGCTTATTCGATTGATGAACACGAATTTGAAGAAAACCCGAAAATTTGTATTTATACATGATAGTGCTTTGGTTACATTAGGTTAGGTTAGATGATCGCGTGTACCATATACGGCCCATTTCGGAGTCAACGAGTTAAAGCACATTTTCCCCCACCCTGGAGTAGCTCAAGGATCCCCCCAACACCTGTGGAGTGCCGAGTTCCATGATGCACAAGACGGCTCTCTTTGCTGACGGGACAACTTCCAGACTTTGTTCCCTTAACGAAACTGAAAAGTTTTCCACAATTCCTCGCGCGCAATGACCAGCAGCACTGCTAGTGGCCGTAATAGTGGTAGTGGAAGTATAGACAGTACCGCTTCAGTGACTACGACCATCTCTCACCGGAAGAGAAGGAACCATTTTGTATGGATTGTAGAGAACGGGGAAGCTAAGCACAAGGTGTGTTCCCACACGGGATCTCCTGTGCATAAAAACAGCAAGTGAAGACTCAAGCGCAAGGAAATACAGCGAAGAAATAACCGAAAAAAGTAAAAACTGAAAGAAGCTCAGTGGGCACGCAAGATAACTGTCCCGAAGGCCTACCTATAGCTGAGGTAACCTAACAGTGACCTCTACGGACGCCAGTTCCCATAGCATACGATAGACAAGCCAAACTAACTAAACTTTATTGGCCCAATTTAACAATTTTGCTATTGATAACTTTGTACATACTCCTGGCAGGTACATAAGCAAGCCGCAAGATATTTTCCAACTTGAGGCTGAATCTCCAGAATTGAAAGCAAAGTTAGCATTCGACATCCACATCCGGGTGTCTTCCGCACTGTCTCCATCAGCTGACTGATCGTGTGAAGCACCTCGTAACGGTGAATGGAAAATCGAATTCGAATCATGCAAAAATAATAGCGAATGTTATACATAAATCATAAACAGAAACTGCTTACCGTGTGGACAAGAACGCGTCAAAACGCGCAGACAAGCGGGGCCGTGAGGGGAAAATTGTTGCGTCTGAAATTAACTGGAACGATAGCCGCAGTTAATTGTTGAACAGGATCACGAATTCACGATTCACTTTATAAACTCAACTGGGATACACATGCATTTATGGCTGCAAAAACCTCCTCATACACTGACTTCGTAATTCATCAACTTGCATTTAGCGTAAATTCGTCAACAAAATGTTTATTTGAACTTGCACACACAGGTGACCTGTAAACAAACGCTCGGCTTCCGCGCACGACACACCCTCCTCTCACCAGCAAGGCTTTCGCTCTACTGACTGTGATTGGACCGGAGGAATCATTGGATTGGAGCAGCGGTCACGACATACCGGTGTTGCCCACAGGTGTGTTCAGATTGTTCTTTGATTACCAATAAAAACGTTCTTGAGTGTGGATTATCTTTTTATTTTTTTGTGGAGAATTTTGAAGTGAAATTTGTGCCTAAAATTTCAAAAACTGCAACACGATGTGGATCATTTTTGTACTAACGTACCAAGAAAAATTTCGACCCCTAATATTCGACAAACAACAGGAACTTGGTAACCCAAATAGTCCTGCAAATTTACTTCAAGCTATAACGTTCAAATTTATCGCAGAGAAATAGCTAGCCAATGTCTACAAAAAGAATTCAAGCTCCACGCGAGATACCCCACAAAATTTACATACGTTCAAGAATTTCCTTACATCAACGACATTGGTGAAGAAACTTGGAAAAAAACTTACGGCGATTTGAGTGAAGGTTTAACAAACAGAAGTCACCCGCGTGCGTCAGCATCGTTGGAAAGCTACGTGAGGGTCGAGGGTGCCCCCTGTGGGGGGGAAGGGGGGGGGGTTGGGACGGTACGCACCAAATGTGCCCCAGGTGTGCCGGGGCACATCAAAAGGAGACGAAAAACGAAGATTCGAAATGACGCACGGACGAAGATTCGAAATGACGCACGAACATTCACCATTCAGCGTCCCACCTCTGATCTCACTGAACAAAATACTTAGGAGTAAAAGAAAAAGTACTTCCCGTGTGTACAAAAGACCAGCGCATGTGAGCAAATTGTCGGCGTGCGCCACCTACCGACAGGTAAATAAATAGTTACACTACACTTCCGCATGGGAGAAATAAGCGCAAGTTTTTTCATTGAAATAATTTACCTAATTTAAATTTTTTCACCCCGCTGTACAGCTACTGTCTACTGTGTCCGGCTACCATGCCTAAAACAGTGTTGCCACAGGCTCTATTATACTGGGAAAAATGTACCAAATTTGTCACCCTGGTCAGTCGCTCCGACTGTACGGTCTGTTCAACGCACCGCACCACTATTTCAAACATTGCTAAACCGTTACGGTTGGC
>VOMN01042445.1:0-10416 GCA_014899125.1 Orchestia grillus
CGAGGTGAATGGAAATTCACTCTAGTGAAAATTTCACCTTTTCTTTTGGGGAGAAATGTCACTCAGTATGATACCGTACATGTGATGCAGCCGAGACCATTAGAATGTAGCCCTATGTGGTAAATTTTAAGATTTGAACCCGAACACGGTCCGTTACACGGTACACGGTCCGTTACACGGTACACGATTCGTTACAAGGTACACCGTATATTTCTCTAGAGAGTGAAACCATGTTCAATATATGTTGGGAGGTATTGATAGAAGGAAATCGATCAAAGTTACTTTCCACTTTCAAATAATTGCATTAGTTAGATTCCATCACGGAAAAATTTCTGGTTCAGCGAATATAATATAACCACTCAACTCAAGACCGGTGAAATTTTTAGCGTTTTCCGTACGAATACCTCGGCCATATCGAACGTTTGCCCTGCTTTAAATTCAGACAAAAGCTCAATGAATCGTACTTTTCAATCAGGTTAAAATCTATTTCATTTTCGAAAGCCACGTAAACGGAGAAAACCAAGGAAACAACTGAAAGCAAGTTAACATCGCAAGTGTCAGCAACAGGTCCTGCGTGGACTAAACGCTTGTCATCAATGCGTACGTCATGACGAGGGGGAACGCAATCATGGCCTAAATTAGTGGCTGCTGAGGCGACCACATCACGCTCCTCACAGGGTGCTGCGGCTCACCTTACATGCCCGCCTGAACATCCTTACATCGACGCGGCCGTTGCTGTGACGATTACGCGGTTTCGGGACGACGCGCAGTTCGCACGGGAATGCGTTCATTATCGCTCATTGATACCCAGGACGATGTCTCCATGAACTCTCCTGCGAGATAAATTTATCACAATTATCGGGTCCCAATTGAATTGCCCTGCTGTGTCTCGTCAGGGTGATTCTTCGATCGTGGGTCGCGCCATGTTGGCAACGAAGCAATGCCCGTCAAATGGTCATTTTTATTGGGTGGTAATAATCGTTGGTTTGAGGTTCTTCAGATCTCTCAATGTGGATTGCATCAGCAGGAGAGCACAGGAGAGTAGTTTTTCGGATGTTCTCTTAGCGCGAGTGTGTTCAAAATGTAATTGAAAGAGATCATTCGCACATGATCGAGCAAAATCTGCACACAGATAAATAAGCTGTCGTAAATACCATCGTGTTTCAATGCTGATCGGCTCAAAGAAAAACAACGTCGGTGCCGTCATCGCGTTGAGGTCTAACGTCGTTATGCGACTGCCGATCGGACCTTATACTGAAAAAACTGAGTTGCCAGGCTTCTACGTCCTGATGGGAAAATTAATAGTTTCATGTACAGGCAGATACTCGTATTTGAGCAAAAGCTGATTCCGAGCGCAAGAAAATTCGACGGTCGGCGCAGGTGGATCTTTCAGCAAGACAATGATCCCAACCATACCATGAAATTAGCAAAAAAATGGCTCGGAAATAAGAAATTAAATGTCCGTCTGTGGCCTTGCTAATCGCCTGAATTAAATTCCTTTGAAAATTTATGGTGAATATTCAAAACTGCTGTGGTTACAAGTCCAACGAACCTAGCTGATTTGAGGATCATCTTCGTGTAAGAATGGAACAAGATGCCTCAAATACTAAAGACTTTTGATAATTTCGTTTTGATATTTTTTTATAATTTTGATATTTTCGTTTTGATAATTCAATTTTGGTCTTTTTAAAATTTCCGGTAAATATATGTTCTTTGAACTACCTGCACTCTTTACCCTAAGCCAGGTCTCGAAATTTTCAAATATATCAAATATAGAGCTATGGAAATACTTCTGTCCAGGCACTGCATGTGCATAGATATAAAAAGCAGGGCAAGAAGAGCAGCACCAACGGAATTATTAAAATTAGCTGTTCTGCATGGAAATGAAATTAGGTGTTTCGGGTCGATGGACTCATCAGTGATCGAAATTTGTAACAAAAATACATACTTTACTGCAAATTTCTAGAAATTCTCTTTTACAGAAAACACACAAAATAAAAACAACAAACTATAAATACGAAATTGAAGTAATAGAAATCCCCGACCAACCCGTTTTAGGGGACATGCACTTTTGATTAGGTTAAGTTTGGGCTTTATTATGAAAGTGTACAAAAACTCTAAAATACGCCAATTGTAAAACTCTGAATAAAATTGTCCGGATTCAAAGATAATCCACAGCTTTTGATATGCTAATTGCTGATTGAGGTGGTTCACTTAATTAAAAGTTTCCCAGTTAACGGCCTGAATGTTCAGAAATTCTAATGAAGAGAGAGCGGACGTACTACCCACGTACTCTGATGCACACTGTGCACAACTGAACAAGTAAACCACATTAGATTTGAAGCACGTCGGTAGCCCGACCATAAATGAAAAAGAAAACCTATTGTAAATTTATTAATTAGGTTAATAGGCAACTTTCTATGAGGTAAATATTTTTCTAAAATATCTTGTGAGTCGATGCGTAATTTTTCGAACTGCGGACCCGAGTAGGGCTAGCGATGGTAAAATTTAGGGTGATGCAAGACAGCTGTTTTTTGTTTAAACTTTCGGATGGTACTTCTGTTCTTAACGGTTGTGCATTTCAGATTTATTGTACAATCTTAAACGAAAGCCCGAACTTTACGATACCAACAGTGTATTTCCGCTAAAATTGATATCTGGACGATTTATTTTATTCCGATTTTGTACTCATGCTTTGTTGTTTTTGGATTTTTTCTGTTTTCTTAACCAAGAATTTTTAGAACTTTGCGAGTCAATTATGTATTTTTTACCGATGTAGGTCACTGATGATGAGCCTCGTGAATACCTGATTTCTCTTTACATGTAGGACAGCTAATTTTAATATATAACTTTTCTTGGTGCGGCTCTCTTTGTCTTACTTTTTATCTTGAAATTCTTTGCTTCTCGCGACCCAAACTTGCCAGGGTAGATAGAGAGCTAAGTAGATAGACAGGTATAATTAGTACAATTGGTTTTGAAGGGTCACTCGACTAGTAAATAATATTGTTGTCGCAGGAAGTGAAAATGTCAGTCTATAATAATATTCCATCGTGTAAAACAAGGTTCCTCAAAATATGGTGCTCGCTCTTCTGAGGGCTGCGAGACAGCACGTCAAAAGGTACGTGGTATGTATATAAAATATTCAGATAATGAAATGAAACATTTCTCTTTTATGGAACAGACTCAGTATGAATTCAACCCTCTCATCTTTAAATAGCTATAAATTTGCAGGGGTGCGAAGGCCCAGAAAAAATTTTCTTATGAGTACAGGCGTAAAAACAATCAATAGACAAGCACTGGTGTAAGACATTTTATTGAAGAGAAGCGCATTACCTCACGAGCTGGAGAAGTGTCTGACAACACTCGCACTGGCAGAAACCCCAATGGGTCAATTTATTAAGAGTATTATTTAGCGCTCTTAAGCGTCGGAATTACATTCAGAAAATGAGGGCAGCATCTCATTTGCGTTTACATAAAACGAATGCTTGTAAAACAAATCGTAATTTGAAAATATTGCTGTCAATTTGAGGTAAAATCCTCATAACGAACGTCACACTTGTACAGAGTGGCCCGAAAGTAAGGTATACTGGTATCGGTAGCAATGATACGTTAACAAACGTTTCGGGCACAATTTCACGAAAGGGTACCTTGCTTTTGGGGCCCCTGAATAAGGCAATAAATATGTCTAGGCACAAACACCAGTTTTTTTATCTGAAGGTCCCGGATGTACTGTGGTTCTCCAGCTCCGTAGTGCCCTGGTAACACGTTCCACTCACAGCCGGGTCGTGTGGGCTCGATCCCAGGCTGAACAAACAGATTTTCGTGGAACCACTGAATGTTTCTCTTGTTAAAAGAAGCTTAAAGCCTCCCATGCCACTCGTCTGAGCCGTATCACTAGCACTGAATTTCACGCTAACAAATAGGCTGATAGACAAGCTCGTGTTTCTAAAAGGGGCAAACTTCTCTGAGAGATGTTTTGTTGTGTGACTTTTGTTTGGCATCCTATAGAAAAACCTTGTAGATGTTTTGTGCGAACTAACATGTTTTGCATGCTTGGAAGTGTCATAATACACACTCTATTAACACACACCTTTTTACAGCAGCATGGTACAAGTACAAGTGATTCGAGCGTAAACGATATAATCATCAAGATCAAAACTATCTAATCATCAAGATCAAAACCATATGATCATCAAGATCAACAAGAAAACACACACTCGTTTTTCAATTCACGTCCGATATGACATTTAATTTTATAAGACCAGGAAAACTGAGTTGGTAACCATGTACAGCTTATAAGTTTACACTTTTAATTCTCGAATTATATTGAAATCACTCAATTGGAATAGATTAGAAAAACAATCCCCCACCATCAGTGTCAGGGTTACGGAAACAGCTCAACTAGTCTTACTGCTTTGTATTCTTTAGAAGAATTTGAGGGCAGATTCCATAGTCTTTTGAGTGAACATGGTACACTGGAACCTCTTATTAACCGTTTCGCAGCGCGGGACTGATTTCCTCAGCCATAGAAAGTGCTCACCAGTGACGCATGACTGAGGATATCAGCCATGAAAATGAGACGTAAGTCCCACTCTGCAAGAGGTTGCACAGACGGACTGGATAAATAAAGCACCACTGGAGTCAGCATTCCGCGTATAACTATTCTGCATTCGGCGTATAACTATTCTGCATTCGGCGTATAACTATTCTGCATTCCGCATGTAACTATTCTGCACATCGGCACCTCACTTTCTGCCCAACGGAATGTGTGTCCAGACCAAGAGATTTCGTCCGTTGTATCCGATATCCGTCTGGTGTCCGTAGATGAGAGGTTCAAGTGCCCAAGAGTTCAAGTACTTAAGAGGTTCAAGTTCCTACGAAGTACTTCACGACACTCAGCACTGACTGCTAGACTGTGTTGAGCCGCAGGTGCAGAGGCGTCCAAAACAATGTGCTCAATGTTTGTGATTCAGTAATTTCAAAAGAAAACTTACGCTTACGAATCTCACGCGAGAGTGTGGTGTAACACATCACATTAGCGGTGGGGAGGTAGCGCTCACTGCCAGTTTGGCGCATGCTCGGGTCCTTCGTTTAAAAAAAAACGATTAAATTACAAGTAGTGAGTGCATTTGTTCCCGGACTCCTATGTAGAGCACCGATTTTTCGCAGTATATTGGTGAAGTATTTGCCAGTGAAACTGGCTAAGATGAACATGCCCGTGAATGTTGCTTTTAATAGTAATTCGTCCTCCCGAGTGCGATGGTATTTTATTGCACTCGCATAAATGACGTGAATTTTTTCCGAACACATTGTTTGAAGTGGAGTTTTAATTCGAATAACATGATAGGGCAAATCATGCCTGATCGATGTATCAAGCTGTTAATAATGATCTTGTAAGCATTGAATCACGACCCGAGAATCACAATCATGGAAAAATAAAAACATAATATTTTTTGCTTCAACAATTTCATGAATAATTATGATTATCCGCCCGATATCGAAATACATACGTACTGAAATAAGCACCGTAAGAATTTGCAACCAAATTTTTTGAGTAATCTGCATACATACTCTACATGAATATTAATACTCCTCAATCAGTATTTGTTAGTCTACCTATGTAAGAGCGGAGTCGGGAATTGTGTTCAGAATTAGTTATTTTTCTCAACCGGTGACTTTTTAAAGCACGAGTGGGTTCTTATCGGGCGATATAAATTTTGCGATAACCAATCTTATCAAGACGATACGGCAGATGGCCAATACGCGGACTTTTGGCTGAGGCATTATGAGTGTACTCGAATTGTCCTTGGCATCCAAGCTCTCCTTTGAAAAATACTAATTTGCGAAGATAATTTGCGTGGTTCATATTTGTGGGAACGGAAGGCATAAAATGCGAGCAAATGCTGTGAAGCGTGAGCTGCAACAGTCGCATTTTCAAAAGTTCAGTTAGTTCGCCTTCAGGTTCCCAGATCCCCACACGGACGCTAGGAAAACATCGNACGGATTGAGAGTCCAGTAACCGACGGATCGAGAGTCCAGTAATCGACTCGCCTACCTCGAGGATGTCAGGCCAACGCTTGCGTAGCGCTGGAAAGTTAGCTCACCACCCGGCCCCTGAGTTATTATATCTTCTCTGAGCATTTAACCATTTTTTAGTTTGATGTTCGTAAGTCTAAATAAATGTTTGAATGAAAACAACAACTACGTGATTATGCTAACTGCAACACGTGTTTCAATCGTCACATTTGAGAGAGTAAATTCAAGTCCGCTAAGTTCGTGTTGAAGTTAATAGTTAAATTCCCGTGTGACTCAAAAGCTCCGCCACGGCGTCAAGGGTTACGAGGCAACCGCTTGTAGCGGCACGGGTGTTGGGGGAAGGAAGGAGGTGTGCAACCCTCACAGCATTGGGACCTTGCCAGTTTGATATTGTACGTCGTCCTGGCGATACCGTTAAGCGATATTAATTGACATTTGATCCCTTGAAAATGATAAGCTGTACTCGATCTGTGCAGTTGTACCCCGCCCTTTGGAAGCACCAGGAGAGGCATCACCGTTGATTTCCTGNAAGCCCAAATTCCGACTAACTCAAGTCTAACCCCTCGAAGTGGAGTGGCGGCTCAAGACACCGTGCGCAGGAGCGCCCTGTGGGTGGCCGAGGGCTGTGACGACTCCGCGCTCAGCACGTCATCGGTCCCTCCACTTGGTTTTTACGAAGGCCCTGCGGCGCTCGCTCCATTGTCTCCGGCGATTGCAGGCGCTCAAATCACCAGCAGCTCGAACAATATAATGGATTGCCGGTTCTTATCGAGGTCTCAAAATTATGACCGACAAGCTACTATCAGCTGACGGAATGATTCCAGTCTACATTTTCCGCGTCAGTTGTTTGAAGTAACGAGCCTACGTCCCGACTCCGCATTGACGAACTCGAGATCAGAGGCGTTCTAGAGGGCTTCGTTTTTTTACATTTCAGCTCGAATGGCTTACTTACAGGCATCTATAGTACAGAGCAAGAAATGGCGATGTACCTTCATTCCATAGTGGAAGAAATTCCTCAGTGTTGGACCATGCAATATTGAGAAAAGTCTTATAAAGATTGATATATTATATCCAAGTTTTTTACAATCGTAAGTTTCAAAGAATGCTTTGACAGGGCAGGACGAAGATTCACTCCACGATCCATATTCTTAGAAGTGTAGAAATTTAGAAAGTGAATCTACGTACAAAACATCGAATACACTTCTGAGATGGGCCCTTCTCTGGGCCCTTCTCTGAGATGGGCAGACATAGAAGGCAAGATAACACCTACGTAAACACTAGAACAACTTTGAGAATTACGAAGTTTGCGATGAGAAACAAGGGTTATACTTCGGTACGTTAGCGCGCTGTATATACTGTAAATATATATTTCCGGTCTTGACCCTTTCGAACCTCCTGGGATATAGGAGTGAATCACTATTGGCTAATGGGACATTAGCATCAGTCAACTTTTATCAAAATGTCTGCCAGGGCGCCATTACTATACAAGTTGAATGATACACTCAGTAACACTATATTTAAAACTCAAAATCGCTTATTTATGTCCCGACTAAAAAGAAAAATCTCCCATGCGTGTATCCCACGGATGCCGACCCTAAAGAGTTTGCATCTCCCAGGCTGATGCTAGGCCTGCATGATGGGCTCACGAATAATCTCCCGTACACTTCATGGGAGAGCCAAGGAGAGAACTGCTACCATGTATATGCGCTCGTACGATACTTTTTTGCTGCATACGATGGCATTACAAGTATCGTAATAGAGGTTCACCCACCCTTGCCACGTTTTACGCGATTTCAACAACGAGAATCGTTTCCAGTTTCAGGTTCATTTTCATTTTCCATGGTAATTTTTTCATGCAATTGAAGTTAGAATAGCTCAAGAATCCTACCTGTCGCTCGAAGGTCGCCAAGTCCCCTAGATGCGCTGAAGAATTCCCTTCAATGCATTCTCGTGAGAGAAGATACGTTCGTTTACGAAACTAAAAATATTCTTTTCTTCTAAGCTTTAGTTTTTCAAATATTCTGCAGGGACAAATATCGTGCTGATGTAAAATTTGCACAACTCTAATTCGAGCACCACGACCCACGCACGATACGTCTCCTGTAACGTCACCGGTCGCATCAGACTAGGACGGCAGTTTGAGCCTATCCCAAGAGGAAGAAGGGTAAAGCGAGAACAAAATGTAAACCGAGTGACGCTGGAGGTCAGGAGTACGGTTAGCCAGGAAGCCTCTCCAGAGGAGCGCGGAAGACCTAAACGCACTCCAGGTTTCCGCTGAATGCATACCAGACTTTGCTGTACAGTCTACGCCAGTCGTCACGCCTCTGAAGAAAACCTACTTCCAAGGGCGTGCTGATGAGAACAGCCATTACACATTGTAGAGAGATTGTTCATACCGATGGCGAGTTTTTCAACTTTATTGCAAATAGCAAATTTTCCCACGTCCTCCCGCAGCCTTCACTCAAAGGCTTACGCCCCTCTGTTTACATCTTTCTTTCAATGCAGGCAGAGCGAGGAGGTTCAGGATTACGACCGATTTGTTGGTTTTGCGGTCATTTTCAATGTCAAATCTCAAAGTATGAGGTCTTCGTGGTCAGCAAAGTAAGGTCAGGAGAAGGAAAAGCTAAAGCGGAAAGAAAACAAATTCATTATGGAAAAGCTAAAACGGAAAGAAAACAAATTTATTAAGGAAAAGCTAGAGCGGAAAGGAACCAAATTTATCAAGAAAAAGAATATGGAACAATCCACCATAACTCTTTCGTATAAAATGTGACTGCTCCACTGAGCCAACAGCGTCATCAGTTCTGAATATCAGCCAGTGTTCTGCGCAGGATCCAAGCTTGTTCAAAATGACAAAGAAATCTTCTCCTCCGCTGTTTGAAGTTGTCCTGAGCTTTTTGCTTCTGAAACTGATTTACCATGACTGGACAAATTATTTAACGAATAAATGTACCGTACACTACGAAAAACTTCTTCGCATGTGCCTCCAGTTCAGCTGTGCCTGAAAATCATTTCAATAACAAAGTATCTCTCGATCTATTTCAATATTTCGATCTAACGTTTGGTGTTAGCATGAAAAGCTGAAAAATAAATTGGGTAAATTAAAATCAAGGTGGCCATTCATAGTCAAGGAATATTTACTCTGAGAACGAGTTAAGAAAAATGGCTTTGAGGAAAGGCTACGATCAACGCGTTTTAAGTACATTTAACGATAAAATTGTTCTCATCAGTTTCATCGAAAACCGGATCTTGACACAAAGTGACGTCTTCCCGAACTTGGGTAATAGCAGGCAAGAATGTTGACACGAGATTATGCGTTCGCGCTACAAACGAAGGGCTGTACTCGAGATCGTTCTTGGAAGGACCTGCAATTTCACAACAATCTTTCATCATGAGACCACTCTGGAGCTTAGGGTAGTTCATGCAGTGAATTATAGTCTGCGCTCCTTCTTGGGGCGATCTCATTAGGAGCGAGCATTTAAGCCTCGTGAAGTAACCGGGCAAGTCCAACCAGCAGTCCTTGTATATATTAGTCCACACACTGCCTGGATCGACAGAAATGACCGAGTAGCGCCTGCAGAGGCTGACGCTGTAAGCGTGATACGTTGCGTAGACCCACAGGGCCAATTTGGTCAAAGCGTAGTGGCGAATGGCTTCATCCATGCTGATAATTTCTGGTACAGTTTTCATTTGGGCGACGTCCATGAGGTCCCGGGGGTGTACGCTCAGCCTCGCTTCAGATGAAACGAAAATGATTAACCCCTGTTCAGAAAACCCAGAGCCAACATGGCTGAGCAGGTTCTCTGTGATCACTACGGGGCCGAGATAGTTGGTTTGCCAAGTGCGCTCGAATCCATCTTTGGTGAGCTCCGGCTTCTGGTTGAACACCCCTGCGTTGTTCACAAGAATATCTACCACCGGCTCCCTTTTTAGAATCTCGTCACAGAAGTACTTGCAAGACCTGAGATCATTCAAGTCAAGGTACAACGAGTAAACTCGCTCGTTGTCGCTCTTCGCCCTGATTTGCTTGGCCACTTCTTCACCGCGGACAGGATCTCGAGCGCCGAAGATGACAGTCGCCCGTTGCTGCGCAGACAAGAGGGCCACCTCGTACCCGATGCCTGAAGTGGCCCCGGTGATCACGACTACTTTGTCGAAGAGTCTCGGGTAGCACTTGCAAGCAACCACTTTGTTTGCTTCCTTCCTCCTCCTTAACCAGCGTCGGAAGATGTACACAGCGAGGCCGATGGTCGATGCACCCAGAATATAAGGCGTCGCTGTTCTCGCGACCTCGCTGGCTGAGCGGCTCGATCGCATCATGGCTCGTTCCCCTGGAAAAAATACACGCGCTGTTATTACAGTATGGCAGTCAAATTTTCA
>VOMN01042447.1:0-15278 GCA_014899125.1 Orchestia grillus
CCCGAAGCGCAACATCTACTTCTCCTCTAGCAGAAAGTGAAAGTTTAGATGGCGAGTGTTGCCTAAAGCCTCCTGGTCTTCTCTTTGAAGGGGTAGAGGTGAACTTCTGTGTAGTTCGTAGGTCAACTCTCGGCTTGCCTGGTCTACTCGACTCTACCGTAATCTACCTGCCCGGTACGAACAAGAAACTCAGCAAGTCTACGCTTTTTGCTCGCCCGTACCCAAACGAGCGTCGACTGCTTTGAACAAATCCGGACTGTTGGGTCCGTTTGAAGAGTCAGCATACTGTCTGCTGAAGTTTTAGCTGTTAGAGTTTTAGCTGTTGAAGTTCCAGCTGTTGAAGTTCCAGCTATAGAAATTCCAGCTGTGGAAGTTCCAGCTGTTTAAGTTCCAGCTGTGGAAGTTTGTGGTGCTTCCGTGACGCACCTCTATAGCTCCTGTGGAAGCTGCATCGACTTCTGCTGACGCCAGGCTCCGATCAACAAGGTGAGTTCATTATTATTATCGCATGTTAATTGTTATGGAAGTAATTTTGCTACACTCCTTCAGTTAAATCATGTAGAGCGGACAAATGAGTTCCGACGAACGTAGTTCATTCTTATTAGGTTAAGACTCGTCATTTCTGCACAATGCTTCCGGTGCGACATTTTTTGCCGGGTGCCGGAGGCGCTCCTGCCATACCGATATGTGTGAGGCGGGTTGTCGGTACAACATGCGTTGTTGTCGGCACAACATGCGTAGNCGGCACAACATGCGTGGCTGTCGGCACAACATGCGTGGTTGTCGGTACAACATGCGTAGTTGTCGGTACAACATGCGTTGTTGTCGGTACAACATGCGTTGTTGTCGGTACAACATGCGTTGTTGTCGGATGTTGAAATAAAGGTGTACCGAGACCCTTCGCAAGGGTTATATTACTATTGCCTCATTTGAAACTAAGCCCGAGGTTCGTAATATTACTTGGAAGGGTTCGAATACTTGAACCATTGTAGTTTTTACAAATTTAAAAAAAATGACCTGCCACAGGAGAGTGAAGCTACAGACTTTAGGAGTTTAGGTGGTCCTCGACATACGAAGTACTTTCTTTGAGCTCCATTTTAACTTGTATTCAAATATTTTGGTTTCATGTGTTCGAAACATGTGCGCATAAGGCTAGAGCATACGTTTCGAACAGTTGGGGCCCACGACTTTGAACTCGAGTCAAATGGTGCTGGAACGAAGTGCACCGTGTGCCTGCATGGGATCCCCTCTGCGGCCTCGAGATGAACGTTCCTACGTTCGTCCGAGGTCCCCAGACGTGCAAGCTTCGTGAGGCCAAAGGGTCCTAGCACAAAGTAACTGTAGCCCTGTAGCAACAAAGCGTGTCAGGGCCACAAGCTGCTACAATCCTAACTATCGCGTGAAATTTCGTTGCCCAGAGTCCCTATCTGTTACGTGACATTGGATTGCCCAGACGAATTGGCGTAAGATTGGGTAGCTCCATCGCTTAATTGTGCGTGAAATAGGATTGCCCCCTCCCTCACTATTGCGTGAAATAAGATTGCCCCCTCCCTCACTATTGCGTGTAATAGGATTGCCCCCCTCCCTCACTATTGCGTGAAATAAGATTGCCCCTCCCTCACTTTTGCTTGAAAAAGGATTGTGCNAATAGGATTGCCCCTCCCTCTCTATTGCGTGAAATAGGATTGGCCCCTCCCTGTCTATTGCGTGAAATAGGATTGCCTCCATGCCACCCCGCAGACACCTAGCGCAGGAGAAGGTTAGTTTAGTGTGGGAGCTTAGTTAGGCTGCAATAGGGGGTCGAGGCTTCTAACCAACGGTAGTTCGCACTCGTGCGCTCAAAATTTCTGCCTGAACATTCAGGCCGAGTCGTAACCGCACTCGTGGTTCTACCTACCTGCCTTACTCGTCGTACTCCTAACCATCTTGGTTGTATTGCCCCCTTCTCGTCTAGGGCGTATTGCCCCCTCCTCGTTTAGGGTGTATTGCCCCCTCCTCGTCTAGGACGTATTGCCCCCTCCTCGTCTAGGGCGTATTGCCCCCTCCTCGTCTAGGGCGTATTGCCCCCTCCTCGTCTAGGACGTATTGCCCCCTACTCATCTTAGTTGTATTGCTCTTTTCATCCCAAGCACGCAAATTTTGTTCTTATTGTCCCAAGGGATGCGCGCTTTTTACCTTACATGTCTTTGAATGTAAAGCGAGTTTTGTTCCCGTGCAAATCCCGGTGCAAAAATCAATCTTTTTGACCCACTCCCCACAATGTTTCGATTCTTTAGACTCACGATGGCAGATCTACAGGTGAAACAGTGAGTAAGACGTGTGTTCACACAGCCTCACGACAACCCTTCAGTATTTTGTGCCCCACCGATTGCCCGAAACTCATTTGGACTCTCCATCGGCATCCTGTGCTCTTTTCTGGACCTGTTAATTAATATACTTCTTTCTTTTCGTTAGCATCCTGTACTCCTGACTGGACCTATTAATATTCAATGCGTTTAAAAATTCTCTGTTCTGTTTTATTTACTTACTTTAAAACTCATTTACAAAGTTTGTTGATAAGATGTACTAATTAAACTTGTTCCATCGTACACACTGGAACACAAACTATGAGAATCTGTGTGTAGAATGGAACGATTGGAATTAATACATCTGATCAATTGTCGTAATTTAATTCTAAGACTGTTAAGAGACGTAGCTCACACTTTGTACTTCCTGCTTGTCGTTGTCATGTAAACAGAGGAGTTACATGAAAGCGAATGCGTATCTATAAATATACTTGATATGTCTACTAATATACCTAATAATACACTATGTATCTTTTTCTTATGTGTTATTTTGAATGTTATTTTTTTCTACTTGACTTTTTCAAGGAAGAGCAACGCGAGATTAACTTGCATGTCGTTTCCTTGAGAATAACCAAGCGTTTTAATTACTGCCTTTTAATGGGAATCTTTTTACAGCAGCCCCCATTATTGCAACATTTTTTCTGTTCGTCCTTCTACCCGACCCTGGTTAATTTTATAGCCGTCGTTATAAATACGTTACTCGGGTCGGATTCCCTGAGCACGACGCTGTTTTGCGGGTAACTCACATTCTCTTCAAGATTGTATTTTCCGTATTGCCCTACAGAACAAATGTCCTTCTTTTCTTCACTTCATCATTCAAGCCCAGTTTACACTCCTGATCCACTCCTCAGCACTATATTGAAGTAAGGTCAGAGCATCACGTCTTCTCATCATTCAAGCCCAGTTTACACTCCTGATCCATACCTCACCGCCATGTTGAAGTCAAGTCAGAGCATCATGCCTTTTCATCATTTAAGCCCAGTTTACACTCCTGATCCATGCCTCAGCACTATATTGAAGTAAGATTGACAAGAAGGAACACTGCCTCCAGTACCTCTTGATATGTGTGAAAGAGGCCATGCCATCGACTGTCGTGGATCCAAAGGAATGACGATTATTTATCTTCTCTATTGCGTTTTATTTTTCATTTATCTTCTCTACTGCGTTTTCCCTCGAGGTGGCTCGCAGATAGCATGCATCATACTTCTCGGCAACTTTCTGACCACTTTTGCCGGCCTAGGTTGTGTGACGCGGCTGCAAGCTGCGACTGCCTCAGTCGTGCGCTTCGTACGGGTGTGGGGTGGGTGGAAGTCACTTCACCATTTCAAACATTTATCTCGCCAAACTATAAAAGATACGAAGTTCTGGTAAATTACATTGACAAAGGACTACTGGGAGTTTTTACATAGGCTGATTATTATAAAACTTAGAGATACAGACAATACCACCTTAAGCCCCGAAAACTGCAAATCCTTTAAAACTTTGAACCTCTAAGAACTTTGAACCTCTAAGAACTTTGAACCTCTAAAAACTTTGAACCTCTAAAAACTTTGAACCTCTAGAACTTTGAACCTCTAGAACTTTGAACCTCTAGAACTTTGAACCTCTAGAGCTTTGAACCTCTAGAGCTTTGAACCTCTAGAGCTTTGAGCCTCTAGAACTTTGAGCCTCTAAAACTTTGAACCTCTAAAACTTTGAACCTCTAGAGCTTTGAACCTCTAGAGCTTTGAGCCTCTAGAACTTTGAACCTCTAGAACTTTGAACCACGAACAATCACCTGAAAAATGGCTAAATACACAGTGGAGGAGAGAACAGTCATTGTGGAACGTTATTTAACAACAATGAATCATTAAGAAAATTAAGGAGTTTCACGAGATGATTTAACAAGAGTCTGCCTGAACTCTGTATTCTTGCTTTGGTAGCAAAATTCAGAGATATACGGGATCTGTCACTGGCAAAAGTAGAATTGGAAGACCGAAGTCATCCCGCAGAAAATAATTTAACACTTTGGTGAGATTCCGTGCACCCCTCGCTCGCCGGATCTAACTCCTCCAGTTATTTTTGAGAATACTTAATCGATTAATTGTTTGTAGTATTTAAATACTGTCCAGTGACTGAAACTGAATATAGTTGAATAAATTCGCATTTCACCAGAGATTATGAGAACTGTGGGGAAAAATACACAGCGAAAAGATCATTTGTGATTCAATAAAAATAGAACACATACGAGGGATATTATTTTGAAATAAAAGTTCCCAGCTTAGTTTTTTATTTGCCATTTCCTAAAACTTTGTATCTTCTACGCCTTTCGTGTAATAAACGCTTAAAATGGTTATGTGACTTTTGGGTCACCAAATATATATATATGCATGCTTGACTTCGCAAATGATGGTGCGGGCGTTCAGCGGGTAGATGACGCGTGTTGATATCGTCTGTGCGCTGCGTGCGTCGGTGGGGGTGTGAGGGTGTGCGGCAGCTTCGCTGCGGGGTAGGACCAATTGCGCACTTAGAAATGATTGAACAAACAATCCAAATCGTGAAAAACAATTCAAATAATCCATAAATTTAATTAATCAGTATACCAATACAACAAGTCAAGAAATTGAAACTTCAATAATCCAAGGTGCTCAGCAATCCAAGCTGGCCTAGTATTAACTGACGGTCTAGCCGATAATTGACGGTCTAGCCGATAATGGACAGTCTAGCCGATAATTGACAGTCTAGCCGATAATTGACAGTCTAACCGATAATTGACAGTCTAGCCGATAATTGACAGTCTAGCCGATAATTGACAGTCTAGCCGATAATCGACGGTCTAGCCGATAATTCGAGACGGTCCATCTATTCAGACCTAAGGTGTTCGAGCACAGGCAGTTACCCTACACCTTGGCTTTGCTTGTACGAGAGCGTACTTCTTATTAAAATTTCCAGCTGGGATTATACAAAATTTCCAGTCAAGTTTGAATAGTAATAATATCTTACGGGAATTGTGTAGACGATATTGGCGGTGCAGTAAAATCAACGGCCCTCGTCACACACCCTGAGTATTGTGGGCTGACGGCCGCCTGCTGGACCCTTTGTGTAGGCCTAGTGCACCAATGTTGTACCTGTGCAACACATTACCTATGTTAGGTCATCACCTATGTTAGGTCTTCACCTATGTTAGGTCATCACCTTTAGGTACAGTCAGAACTGCGCTTGGCTCCTGGTACCTTTTCTGCTCCGTCTCTCGATCCTTCTGATACTTCGACTTTCGTCCCTCTGAACTGGTAGCTGTCGTTACTGAGGCTTAGAGGTCTCTCTCGTAAGGCTCCCCGTCCAACGGAGTCGTCCACTTAACCGCAACGTGCACCGTACATGGTACTCGCGATCATCTGACCTAACCAAGCCAAAGCAGTATAATATATGTTTACAAATTTGTAAGTTTTCATTACATTTTTGTTCATCAATCGTATATGTTACTTTATATTAGAATGAAAATTGATGGATTGCCAAATTGGTGAAAACAAAATCCTTCATTTTTAAATTCATAACGAATATATTCGTGGGCATGAAAATTTACCTGTGTGAAGAATTGCAGTCATAGTGTTGATGTATAATGTTAAAATTAATACATTAAGCTCTGAGCTGCGGCTTATGCCGCATTCTGTAGTGAAGACCTGATACGGTCTCCCATCCGGGCCTCTATTGACGGCAAAACACCTCTTCTTTACCTTCCCCCCCTCTATTATCCTCCCCCACCGCACCTCCTCCACCTGCTCCGTCCCTCAGCACCCCCAAGTATCCCACAAACCCACGTGTCTCCCAAAAAGTAGTGCGGCACGCTTATTTCTGAAAACTGCCGTAGGCGCAATTACTTAGTCTTCCAGGCGTCCAAGTCGGCCGCCACTGCAGCGCCTACCTTCCAGAACGCCCCGTCGCTCTGCGGTAGCCACCTTCTCGCTTCTTGTTAGCCCTGGTGAATCTGGCGGCGAGTGAACCAGTTCCCAAGCTCTCTTGAACTGACCCTTGCGTGTTGTGGCTGAACTTTTGAGTGAACTAAAAAAAGAGTAACTCGCACTACGGTACTTCTCGTAGTGTTAGGTGTGTGACCGATAAAACGGTCGCCATGTCGTAAACTGACCTGGTAGTGCATGTCGTTTGGTCCGAGTGCAATCCAGGCTGTATTGTGTGTGTGTGTGTGGGTGTATGTGTGCGCATTTGTGGGTGTGACTGCACTGTGTGCGCGTGTTGTTAAGCTGCACATACTATGTGCTGTATTGTTCTGGATGTTGTTGCTTAATATTCCCCATTTGTGTGTTCATATATTGTGAATACATTTTATTTTATGCACAATATGTTTCATATTTGTGCATGGATTTTGTTCTGATTTCAATCTGTTGAAAGTCACGCGTTCTGCAGTAAAACCTTAGTTGTCAGTCTGATTCCTGACTGACTTTCAGAATATATTATAACTTTGAAAAACAAGGCTGAATTTTAAACTTTGATCGATTTGATGAATTCCTGATAAGATTATCATAAAGAGAACGTTTGTCCAACTGAAATAAACTTCATTTCCGGCGATGAAACGAGTTCCAAATTGGAAAGCGAACCTAGGTCACACTTTGAATGAATGAATGCATGCATGAATGAATGAAAGTAAGGAAGTTTGTTCGCCGCTCGGGTCGATCGTACGGCTATTACTCTCCCTCAACCGCTCCCCACTTCCGGCATGTGCGTGTGGGTGGGGGGGGGGATGAGTTGGGATGCGTCCATAGCCCCCTACGACACCGAGGACCAGCACAGATGGGCTGATTTAGCGGGTAATCCGCCAACTGGGGATAATTCTGGGGGCTGTTTCCGCTGACTATTTTCAGAGGCTTTTCGATACACGCGTGCCGTGCAGCACCGGAACTGAAGTGTGTAGAGTGTAACTCTCTACACACTGATGTGTGTAGAGTGTTCGACATGCACAAGAGCCTGTTACCGTGTGGCAGTGGAGTGCGGGCGGTGGAGTGCATTGTGTTGAGCAGGTGGCAGTTTGAATTGGTGAATGAATGGCGAGAACGAAGTTCACGACTCGATCGAAGGGCGTTGTAGTGGGAGCCCTAGGGCGCTGTGGTAGTTTAGATGATAAATGTATGTGCATTTGCAGCTGATGTGCATACATACATCTGAAGTGTATGCTCAGCTGGTTATGTATGTATACATAGCTGATGTGCTAGCTCAGGAGATGTGCATATGCGCAGCTGATGTGTGTTCACAGCTGATGATGTATATGCTCAACTGATGTATACACACGACCGATGATGTATACGTACGGTTGGTGCCGTGTGTGCACCAACTGGGCGTATGATTTGTATGGAAAGCTGATGCGTATGCAAACATACATCACACACGTCCCATGTCGACGAAGACCTCGGGTGCTGGGGTCAAAATGCGACCCCGAATACAATAAATAACTTGTATTTATTCCAACGCGTTTTACCGTTGGGTTTTAAATGCCTTACAACTACTGGTGTGGTGGGGGATGTGAGGAATGTGTGGTTTAAAGTTCCTTTTCCTAGGGAAGTACTCCATGGTCACGTGAAAAGTCCCACCTGAGCCGAGGCTCGAACCCAAAGGTGTTTTGTGCTCAGAAAATGGCACCGCCTGGCGTACGGAGCTGTGCAGTGCGACTATTGAATTTTAATTGAATCACGCTTTAACCCTATCACGATCACGTTATATTTACGATAAGGCTGAATTTTGCCGTTTACGCAACACTTGCCTCTTCTTCATGAAGTGGACTATACGTTCCTTACGTACGACGGTGATGAGAAGGTTAGCCTGTGCAGGCCGTGATGCAATGATTTTTTCGTATTTCATGGTCCTCAGTTTTCCGATTGTCCACGTTTTACACTCGTGGCGTGCTGCTGTGAAGGTCGAACTGGTTTCAATTTACAAATCATTCTTGTACCGAGGCGTTGAGCTTTGGGTAGCGCAGGGAAGGACACGCCGTTGCATTGATAGCACCTGCCTCTTCTGGCTGGGCCATTGTGGAGTCATTGAGATACCATTTTTATTAACGAAGTGTTGTTTTAATTAGGGAGATATAGGTTTAATTAGGGAGGTACTATTTTAATTAGCGAGGTACTATTTTAATTATTGAGACACTAAGGTCCCCAGGCAAAAATTAGTCACTTATTGTTTTTCGAGTTTGTTATTTTCAATTTGCATCAATCAGTTTTCAAAGCTGTGACCGAAGTTCAAGTTATATGCGAGTGCTGAACAAGCATCAGCCTTCATTCAGAGCTGGCAAGGTATAGAATTATGTCTTAGAAATAAGCCATCTAGTAAATGAAGCCCCTGAATTCGTTGCTGTTTCAAACAGCACAGTTATGCGGCTACGCCAACTATGGAAACAATCCGGTGCAAAAGGCCATTCACGGCTAATTTGTGGTCGGCCGAAAATTCTAACCGATAGAAACCGCCGCCGTGTCTCGAACTGTTGACCGAGAGAGCTTTCCATCAAGGATGGAACTACCGCGAAACGTCAATGATGGCCTTTCCATACTTCTTTCTGAACGAACTCTTCGTAGTGAACTTCATTCAATTGTTATGCAAGTAAGGAACAACGTGGCTCGTAAACGGCCGATGTGTACTTCTGTCCACGAGACCGCTCGTTTAAACTGGGCCAAATCACACGCACATGGGTCTGTAGAGGAGTGGAGAAGTGGCATGCGGTCAGATGATTCTGTCTAGCAATGATGTATGCCGTCGTGTTCATAGAAGACTGCATGAGGCCTTCAACAAAGCTTATGGGAGACGCCATTTTAGTTCAGGAGAGGCTATTTTAAAATGGGGGAAGCAATTTTAATTATGAAAATATCGTTTTGTCGCTGCATGTTCTTCATAGTGGAGTTGTCCGTTATACCGCTATTAATGTTGTTTGTAACCATTTTCCATTATATCAACGGGCCGTTCAAATTGCATATTCTTATATCCCTGGGCTATATCCCTGAGCTATATGATTTTTACTCCTGCAATTGAGTCTAATTATCTGACTCCTTTTATTGCAAAATGAAAAAGTTCCGTTATTCTCATGAAACGTTTGTTTTATATCGTAATGCATTAAAATTATTAGATATTTTTACTGGTAATTTATTGAAGAAAATCAAATTTGAGAATTCATTGACCTGAAGACACAAGTAAAGCTCTTGCATTTATTTTTTTCATTTTATTCAATAACAAATAAACGGGAAATTATTATTTTAATCCAGGTACATGACGAAAATGAATTTTTTTACATAGTATGGATAATCCATCCAAACAAGTACTGATTACGCAGGAACGCGAGGGATCTTTAGCTTGATAGAGACGATCTCGACTGCGGTCCACTGAGCTGCCATGGAGATCACTGAACGAACTCCACCTCAACTTGGAGTCCATTCCATGGCCTGAAGAATCCGCCTCAACTTGGAGTCCATTTCATGGCCTGAAGAGTCGTCTCGAACTGCGTTGCACCGAATTCCCTTTTGTGGACTCCGTGGTGCAGTAGGTAGTGCGCTCTGCGTAGATCCTTTCCAGTCTCTCGGGATCTATATGTTCTAGAATGTATCGGTGAACTAGGATTGAATTGTATGCTAGAACACCAGTGTCTGATCGTCATAGGCATAAAACGGTGCATTCGATAAGATTTTTCCAAGTCTAAATCACTCGCATTCATGATCCTGCTAAAATTAATTTCGTTATAAGAGTCAATCGTACGAATGCTGAAGAAGATGGTGCGTAAAGTCATCAATACCCAGTTCTTTCTCAGCGTGCGACTGCTGGATCTTTAAGAAGTCCCGAAGTGCCTCCTTTGGCTAAGGAAGCTTGAACCTCTCATTCACCCTTGCTCTCACGTGTCTAGTCAGTAAATATGAGCAGTGCAAAACCAATGTGTTGCATCGTATGTCAACTTGGTTGGAATGAAGATCCTTTTTTTCCTTCTTTTCACGCGCCGTGTCATCCACGGTGTCGTATAACCGCTATGGTGTCGGCTCTTCATGTACGTAAAGCCTGTCTAAGCCTGCAACTAGTCTTGTGTCAAGTGTTCATGTTACTTTCACTCATATATGTATGCATAGCTCCAGTTCCGACACGCTTTGGTGAGTCTCAGGTCTACAGTAGGGATTGAAATTGTTGTTTTATCTATTCTATGGTATTATCAGTTAACGCAGCAGCCCGTCGGTTCGTCGAGGTTAGCCAAAATGCATTTCCTGTCGTGTGCATGTTTGCCTTTGTGGACCTAATGAGCTGTCGTTGCGGGTTGTTTTCCACAACACATCGTCGTGTCGTACGCACTTGTGAGGACCATGCATTGTGTAGCAGGCTGTGACGTGGGAAGCGTCCTGCAGTATTGCAAGTCCAGCTCCCCACGAATAATTCGACAATGAAGATTGCCCTAGAGCCTACCGAGAGGACTTTGGTTCCTTATATCGAGAGGACTTTGGTTCCTTGTATCGAGAGGACTTTGGTTCCTTGTATCGAGAGGACTTTTTTTCCTTGTATCGAGAGGACTTACATTCCTCGGTTGGTTAGGAAGGTTCCCAGTCTCCTTGCAGGAAGGATACTTGACATGTGTCCTGGCCAGAACGTGCGAGACTTGGGCAGCAGGCGGTGAATGGACCTCACTGCTCGTTCTTTTTGACATGTTCTGTTCTAATCTAATTTATTCCATTCCACTGTATTCTGCGCTAGCGTTCCTCTGAGGAGTGGGTCAGTTGGTGGAGCTGCTCTCGTCAGTGTTGGTTTAGGTGGTAGCTTAAATAGCACTTTGCTAGTTAATATGTACCTGTATATTTGCAAACCCCGTCGTCCGTCTCGTCTTTGCTTTTGCATGTCTTATTCTGCAGCATCGAATTAGAGAATTATGAGCAGCATAATCACACTATTTTTAAATGCGTGAAGTCCATCCTTAGTCTATAATGACCAGTGTAAGTAAGGTTAACCATATAACGACCGAATTACGTTTGCTATAAAACTACATTTACCTTAGTTCAAAAAACTGGCCGAAAGCCAGAAATCGTGTGAAACGGGACCGTCTATTGCACCAATAGTCTTCCTGTTAAAAATGTACCGCATTCATGCAGACAATCGCGAAGCGGGCCGTGATACAGACGCGTCCAGCATCAATTGGTCCGTACACGAGAAGACCCACTGAGCAAACCAGCACCATCTCGTTAGTGGCGTCCATTTCCTCACCCTGCAATCCACACCGCACACCGGAAGCGCAGAAAGGAACGTGCGTGCTTTGTAGAGCTCGGGACGTGCCCCACAATGGGCCCGTAAACAGCACGTCTGCGTCAGCACATCTGCAGCAGCGCTTGCGTCTAACCGGCGCTCTGTAAACCCCGCATCTGAGCCTCGTGTAAACACGTCCGCCGAGCTATTTGATCCGTTCTTCATTTTATGGGAGTCGCATCTAAGCAGGCGTATTGAACCTTGCAGCGGGGCTAAGCACCAGCTCTAACACGCGTAAGCAGACGTGTTGACGGAGGGTCTGATCGAGAGGGCGCCAGTAGGGTGGTAAGAGGGGATTTAAAGCGCACCGAGAACTGATTTACGATAGTCGGGACTAGTTTTCAGCCGGCCGAGTCTTGAGGCAAATGAGATTACGATTCAGAAAATTTCAAGCGTGCCGTCTGTCTGCAGGTCATGAGATAAATATTGAAGTGATGTCCCGTTTGAGTGTCTATATTTGGAGGTGATCGTTACTACTAAACTCTCGCGTAAATGTAGTAATTATTGAGTTCGTCAAAATACACTCCTTAGTCGGAAGTTTCTAAGCACTCTTGGGAGGTTTCAAAGCCAAATCTATTTTTATTGAAAGGTAAGCGGTACGTAATTAATCATTTCAAACGCATTATTCCCTTTTATTCTCCCCTACAGCTCAGTCATACCCCGAAAGAGGTTAATGCACCCAGGGATTAGAACCCTGAAGAAGAGATGGATCGTAAAGAGACCCAAGTGAGAATATTGGGCGAGTGTTGTGGTGCTCAGGTCTAGTCAGGAGCACGCCTCGTACATCTGCAGTAAATATAGAGCGTGACGGTGTTCTTCTTTTTAGCGTTTACGGAGCAGACCTGCACCGCTAGAAATAAGACTTCTGTCAAGGGAAGAACTGAGCGCAATGCATCGCAGTCGTTTCAATGATTCGTGTTGAGCTTAGTTCTCATGAGCTGTCCATAGGCCATCAGGGCAGCAGATATGGGGAGCAGTGCTCTTAGAGAGGAAAAATGCCCTTGTAGTGCTCCGTGTGCGTAAAGTATGAAAGCCTGGCGATGAGCGCGCGGTATTAAGTTTTTTTAAACTTTTTGATTTCACAGCGTTCATCTTGGCAGTACATCTATTTAGTTTTGCGTGTTCTACTAGTCGCTTCAGTGTGAACGTGACGACAAAATCTCAACATAATTATCTCGTTCGTGTTATACCAGCGATTTTTTGGCAATCGTGAAGCGAGCATCCTTGCCAGAACTATATTCTTTAAATGTATCGCTCACGATTATCTGTCGCCTGTACATCATTATTTTGTCAAAACTAAGCGGCACTACAAGCAAGCGCAGAGAAGTTAACGTTTTGTATTCAGTGATCATTTTAGGGGAAATTAACCAGCGCTCATTTCCCCTCTTAGCTTTGCTACCTTCCCCCTGAGAGTGAAATATTTCGTATGAATAAAGCTCTTGCACGCCTAAAGCGTCTTTCGCTCCGGCCTTTCTTTAATGCAGAAACTCGGTTTTCTTCAAAACAGGTATTAGCTTGAGAGGTTTCTTGGCTTCCGTTTCGGAAGGCCACGATAAAATTAATTTTACTTCCTGTTGTCTAATACCATAAAAGTTTTTATGCATATGCTTGGCCAGGTCACAAATGCATGAAAAGTAGCAACAGTATTAAACGCAGGCTGTTAGCGCTTCCGAGAACTGCTGTCCCCTCCGAAGGTATCGCAATTCAATATCATTCACATTTAATCGACGTTTCTCTTGTCTTCTCACCTACGATCATCTTGATTATATGTACTGAATCCCACCAAATAGTAACAGCTCACGGTTGGCTGGTTGGTCGCTTGCTTTCCAGGTTGGCTGGTTGCCTGCTTACTAGGTTGGTTGGTTGCCTGCTTACTAGGTTGGTTGGTTGCCTGCTTACTAGGTTGGTTCGTTGGCTGTTTGCTAAATTAGTGGGTTGATGGGTTGGTTCTTCCAACCGTCCGTCCGCCGTCTCTCTGTCGCGCTCTCAAGGATTTAGTTAAGAGAAAATTTCCGCTTCCGTATTCCTAAACTAATAACGAGACTGTCAGATAAGGGAGTCTGTTTCAGTGATACTGAAAATAACATTTCATGTCAGAATTACCGTAAATAAAAGGGTATCTTAAGGAACTAACATCATTTGTCTAGCCAATATTGGCAGGGCACGTCTACTGGCCATTATTATAAGCTCGGAGCTAGTCATCATGGTAAATAAAGGAGTAGATACCTTTTTACTTTTTTACAAACTATTTCATCTCGAACTAACCCCTTCCAGGCAGTTTTTTGGCAAACACACGCTTTAATAGTGTTTTTTTACATATTTTTATCAGGTGTGTGAGTACGCTCGGAAATGGGCGGCTTATACTGGGAAAGGCAAAGCAGGTCGAATAAACTCCCAAGCTTTCATGTGCGCGCTCGAAATTGCGAATTAGGCGTATTTACTCGCCCAAAGTTGAGAAATAATGATTAGGGAAAATACCTCTTCCTTGCCTTTAAGCCTTCCTGAGGGACATTTTACCGTCATTTTACCGTCATCACTCCTCTCTCGGTAGGCAGACTCGGGCTCGTTAGCGTGCCACGCCCTCCAGCGTGCCCCAGGGTTGTCCCGAGCCGTCCCTCTCCAGCTGCAGGGCTCCATAGGCCCCCTGTGGGCACGATCAATAACCGCCTGTATCTTGTCTGGGACAAACTCCGTGCTGAACTTTGCTGTGCATTCAATTGCAGTTCTAGGGCGGCAGAGGACTGCAGCTACTGAGCTGCAGGGTGTCAATTAACCTTCAACTGCTTGCGTGCCAGATCTGGCCCGTGCTGAATTTTCCAGTGCATGAATAATGCTGAAAAGGTTCCTTTTGTGTTGGCTGTTGATTGCAGATAATACCGTTACTCGTGTGGTAGTCAGATCATTCAGAGCAGCGGGTTATATTTATAGCCGCGAGAGCTTGGTTGTTGCGTTGATTAGGGCTGTAAGCGAAGCGATGCCATAATTCAAGAGGTGACGGCGGCAGGGCCTTAGCCACAGTGCAAACTGAAACATTATTGCTATCGAATGTTACCTCAAACGAGAAGTTCTTAAAGTTACAGAGTGCTACGAGCTCCTCGTTACGCATTTAGAACGATTTTCAGCTCTTGATGTTGTTGTTTACAGTTGATATTGAGCAGTTGAGTTTTCAGTACGGGTCTTGAATTAAGTTATTGTTATTTACTCATTGCTGATAAGAAAGTAAAGCATTTGACCTCTCAAAAACGTTGGTTTAAACTCTAAACCCAGGTCACGGGTTCTTGGCTCAGAACTCCGGCCATGAATTCATAACTCAGAACTCCAGCCATGAATTCTTCACTCGGAACTCGAGCCATGAATTCTTCACTCGGAACTCCAGCCATGAATTCTTCACTCGGAACTCCAGCCATGAATTCTTCACTCGGAACTCCAGCCTTGAATTCTTCACTCGGAACTCCAGCCATGAATCCTTCACTCGTCGACCGCAGTTATGAATTCTTATTTGGGAACCGAAATTAGGTATATTTAATTGGGTAGAGAGGTAGGCAGAAACGCTTTTTGTAGTTCTTTTATTTGGCCCACAGACTTTGTTTGGGGCCCAGGAGTGGGTGCCACCAAACCCAGCAGTGGGTGCCACCAAGCCCAGGAGTGGGTGCCACCAAACCCAGCGGTGGGTGCCACCAAACCCAG
>VOMN01042454.1:0-11245 GCA_014899125.1 Orchestia grillus
ATGTGAATGATATCGGAATAAACGATTTTTCTTTCTTTCTTTTTTAACCATGCTTATGGCCACTCAACATAGTTACAAATGGTTGCATTGGAAGGGATCCAGCTCGATAAGGGTGAAAACTCATATTGCAGACGAGCCGCAGAATCTGCTTGAAAAACCAGAAGGTAATCTTAGGATTCGAACCTGGGACTCTTCCTCTTGAAATCATGAACGGTATTCACTAAGCCACCAGGTCACCAACCATATTTATGAAAATTCTAGCTATTTTCGCAAACTTTCTAATGAACGTAAGGAATCGTAAAATATTATAGTATTCAATAAATATCTACATCCTTTACTAAGTAAATACTTCTGTAATTTCAAATGGATTGATAAATCCATAAATCAGATTGATAAACCAAATTAGAATTTGTAAATAAAACTGGAAAAACTACACTTTATTGGGATCGAACCTGCACGTTCCATCTTGCCCGGAAGAAACACGGTAAAGAAGGAAACATTGGCATGAAACCAGTTCTCGGTGTAAGGAATGAGATACCGACCTTGAGCTCACTGTTCTCTGGTACTGTCTTTATATCTTTCGTATTTTTTGCATATTATATAAATTCATATAGTAATTTATAATTTATAGTAATTATTATTAGATGATCTACATCTTCCAGGAAAAAGTTTTCAAAGAAGTCTATATTCCTACGTTTTTTCTTGAAAGATTTTTTTGTATGTGGTTATTCGGTTTTTTATAACATTTGCATGGAGAACTGACACATTAATTGTATAAAATTATTTTCTTGTTCAGAAAAAGAATAGTTATATAGGAAGTAGGTATTAGGGCAAAATATTAGAATTCATGATCCCAAAACTAATGGTCGAATGATTCATTATAATTGGCTCCAACGTTTTCCAATGCTACCGAGTACCAGGCATTCGGTGCCAATACAATTGGTACCTGACCGCATGAGCCTACGGTTAGTCATTCATGTTCTCTAATATCGAGTGATTATCTCGGTTTATTTCTAGATATTCATTTTATTCGATTTCATATTGAGTGAATTAGGTCTATAAAAGATTTGTACCTAATACCTACTTCCTATACTACTATATTTAATCTGTTTTTCCTTAATACTTACCTAAAATAAATTAATGGATATTATTTCGTTTATAATATGAACATCGGTCCCTCCTTTAGAAGGGAAGTTCCAGATATATTGATGAGCAGCGGTGTCGGGTATAAATGCGTTATTGCTGCGAGCAGCCTAACAAAGGGAGCACTGCTCTCCAGTTATTTGTACGATGTGCTATGCATAAAGGAGTCTCTTTCAGAACAGGACTAAACCTAGCAAAAACGTCACCTTATTTATTAGAGAACATTTTCAGCTAAAGATCACCTTATAGAACAAATTTTACAAACCTAAATTCCATCCGTGCAATAGTTGACCTCCGTATTTTGGAGCCTTTGTACGTTTTTCAATTCTATTCTGAGATCATTGGATATGGTCCACCATTGAAAGTAGTCGATGAGAAGTGAATTCATTCATATAAGGTTAGAAGTTATAGGGATCTTGGTATTTATATTTTCATTGTCCATATTTTATAGTCTTATTTTCGTAATTTTTGTGAAATTTTATTCAAAAGTTGCCGATTTTTTCTTACACTGAAAATGAATTTCATAAGATCCAAAACTTTTGTGTTTAAATGATATAATACTGTATGGTCATGCTGGTACTTCTTTTAACCTTCGAGTTATTAAATTTACGAATTTATGTTATTTATGACATATGAGTAGATTATTATTTCTTGTGAATTATAATTTTCCTAATTTCCATTTGTAATACTTTGATAATATAAATAAAAATGATTTAAATAAATAGGGAGTACAAATTGACTCAACTGGATAGAATCCATAAGCTAGTATTAAGTATAATTTCTCGTAATTAACTCACATTACTAATAACGATTACAGGTACAGGATTACAGGAGTACAGGTAGTATGTACTACGTCTTTATCTATTTTATCTACCTTGCGAGATATTTGCCAAGATTCATGGACTATAATTTGAATAATGACATCAATAAAAATAATTTTAGTTCACAGTTAGTAGGTGATTCAAGGCATAAAATGGTTCACAATAATTGGTCAAAAAAGAGCCAAGAGTTTTCTCGCGTGTAGCATGTAAACATAAACAAATGAAGCATGTTAAAAGGCAATTTAATTGAATTTTGGGAGTCGAGAATTGGATAAAAAATCTAACTCCTAACATTCTTATGAGTCCGACTCCATCCGACTCGGACTCCGCAACCTTGATAGAAGCTGACCCAAATGACTTCACTAGCAAGACAGTCAGAACAAATGGTAGGGAAGTGCACAGTGCAAACTTCAACCGGTTGAAGAAATGGTGATCAACGATTGTGCAACAAAACTAGCAGCTCAGTACCTCTTCAAGCATCACGGACACCAGACGGAAAGACGGAAAACAATAGGATGACTAAAGAATAAATTCCACAGGCTGATGGCATTGCTTCAGAGACAGCTGGCATAGACGAAGAGTTTTTAGCGCCTATGATACGTGGCCCTGCAATTTCGTCGGTGTTCACTCGTGAGACGCTGACAATTACGACGATGAGAGTTGCGACGAGTTATCAGTCGGTGGAATTGGGCACCACCGCAGGAAGTGTGAACATCTAAACAAAAACTCAGATATAGTATTGGAGTGGCAATCGTCTGTACAATTAACTGGGAGCGACTACACAATTAACTCCACGAAAGTAGGCACTCCCAAAAGTAGAACCAAAGCGTGACAGTGCGCCGCAAAGATTTAACTCGATCCTTCTTGGAGAATGCGGTTGAGACGCTAGTGAAAGTGATTCCCTAAAACAGCGACCGCAAAAATGAAATATTTCCGAGAAACCAAACTTTGTATAGGTTCAAACAACAAAATGGATTTAGACTCAGCTTTGAAAGAGACCTTCAACTACCTAACGAGGACGCTCTTACAACAAGAAGTTCGATGTCCGATGACCCGGACTTGGAAGATAAGCTCCAAATCGAAATAAACTCACAGTCGGACGAATGGGAACCAGGAGAGGAAAGTTAAAGTTCAATACGCAACGCTGGCTGAAGATCATTAAATTTAAGTCGGTCATTAGCGTAAGCTTAGCAAAAAAATCTAAAAAATATCTAAGTATAGTTTAACACCTTCTAATACATGAAAGTAAGACTTGTGTAGTTTTTTGCAATGTTTTAGAAAGAATTACTAAAATTCACGATTTACTTTTTATTATTTTAAACTTTACCGACCGTTGCTGCTAAATTTGTCATCCCGTGAAACCTCGAATATGCTTTAACTGGTTGAGGGGAATGTATACGACAGCATCGTCCACAAAAATAAATTTCTGCCTCGTGAAAGAAGCTCACAAATTTTCAGGGAGTTCCTCTTGCTTGCACGACCTGTAATCTGTCGTTATTTCTGTGGTTTCGGCCCAGAGAACCATTGTTTTTTTTACACTGTCTGGTGCAGGCGTTAGGGTGACTGTTTTATGCTGCGTGTAGTGTTCTATTGTAACGTCCTTTCAATATTTAACACTTCAAGTCTACCGCCAACTAACTATGACTTTTATTGGTCTTAAAAACCAACCATGATTCCAGTAAAAGCTCTTAATTTTGCAAACTGTTTCAGTATCCAAATGCACGTTAAAAAATTAACGAACTTAAATGTTGCTGCCAATATGCCTGGAGACCGTAACATCTGGCAACAAAATAAAGAAAAATAATTATCAAATTGGCGGCAACCAACTGCATATGTACCACAAAATTATCAGGTTGAAGTATTAACGATCATCACTTTCCAGTTGCGGTAAGTTTGAAAATGACCAACCGAAATCATTCACCAAGCGTTAATACTAGATTATTGTTTAGTTTGACGCTCCCTCACCACGCAGAATGAGGTCTCAAGCGAGCGACAAGACGAATCAATTTATTATAGACCTTAGAAAATGTGTAATCTATGCACAGGTGAGTTCTCACCGAGGATTACATGAGCGCAGAAACAGAAGTTATAAAAGAAATGGAATATAAGACCATGAATGATAGTAAGAAAACGCATGAAAATGGAAGAAGTATGAGATAGAAGTTCTAAATGCCTTGTTAGAGTAGAAGCAACCTAACGGTATCTCCCTAGGAATGCCAGTCCTCATAGCATAAGATACATAATCCTAACCGACCTTACCCTATTGCCTGAAATTCTACACCCCCTGAATGCGAGCTAAAAAAAACATCGGGATGATTGATGAGAACGAATTTTAGTGTCAACAGCAAAGTGAATGAAGAACTGCAGTAATACTCTAATTTTAGCTAATCCCAATATGGACAACAATCCCATCAAGATTTAAATTAAGGCAATCAAAGGAATGCGCACCTTCATGCAAAAAAATCACAGAATTTCAGATTTTGGCTTTTCTACACCCCATCTGACTTCCTGCCTGACGGTGTTCCATCCGATTTTTCTCTTCCGGGGAATCAAGACAATGACCGTAGGAGACAAACTGAATATTCTAGAGAGAAAATCGCGAATGAGGAGACTCTTGCTTCAATAATTTTTTTTTGTAAAATGAAGTCTTTACAGAACTAGGGGAAGGGTGGACATATAAATAAAGACCTAGAGAATATGAGATTAAAATTTCACAACGAACATGTGTAAGCAATCGTCAATACTGAATTGAGAAAGTAATTGAGTACAGCCTCATGAATGTCCAATTTAATATAATTTGTCCACAAATGGTAGACTGTAACTAAGGTGCTGGACGCAGTGCGATGCAAACGTCAGTAACAGGCACATGCAGCAACAATGTTTCATTACTATGACAACCTAAGATCAGCACGTGTAACGTAAGCGTCAAACTTGCCTTAAAACCTGCTCAGTAAAGATTTCATCTCCAGAATCACGTACTTTAAATCAGATTTGAATTTTCAAATAAGTGACATTTTTCGATGTCCTTCATACCAACCACACAGTAAAAAGAAGTAAAGTGTGTTCTACTGCTCCTCTGAATTTGGCATTGACTTCGTCTGCCTCATGAATTCCGGGTACTCTCATTACCCGTTTTTGATCAGCCAGAAATACTGTGTCACCTTCCACAAATTACGTTGGCTCCCCTATAATCTGTGCACGAATCCATAAACACATTAAGGATTTTCTGCAGGGAAAACTACGTAATACCAACAATGGAAAACCGTAACATGATAGAGCGGGTTAGTTCGTTGTGCGAAGTCAGTTTATTCATATTTTGACAACGCATTAGACAATGTTAATCTCAAAATATATTCAAAATGAATGAAGAACAATTGTAAGTTTAACAGGCAGTCCAACAGAATAACCACGTACCAACCAAGCCTGCGGATCGTAAGTAAACAAACAGACTTAGTTTAGTCGTGTAAACAAACGGACTAAACAATGCCGGACATAGATCATAAACGAGATCCATCCTCTTATCAATCCCAATCAACGGGAATCATTTCTGCACGTCTCGGGAGTTAAGCCAATGTAAGAATGGGGAACATATCTGTTATCACCTTTGGTAACATGAACTGGAGTGTGTTCATCTCGCTGCCACCCCACGAAGTCATCTCCATCATAAAGCCCTTGACGCACTTGTAGACGAGCTCAGCGCGCCTTTGGCACCACGATACGCTCATTTCCTCTGTCAGCTGATGCGTCAGCAGCAGGGGTAGCGACAGCGTCGTGATGTCACACAGGCACGCCACCTTCACAAAATAAGCAGGTAACCGACAATTTTTCGTGTACGTTTCCAAAATGAACTCAGAACTTTTTCCTTCCTTTTCGCTTCTCTGATACTGCTAAATTTGAACCACATTTTGAAGAGACAGGTTATGAAAACATTGAGTATAAATAAAGATAATTATAAATTTCATAGAAAAAATTCAAAAGCATCATGAAAATAAAAGAAAGGGAACTACTAAAAATATTTAAATTCACAATGACGTTTCAATTGCCTGGTCCTCTAGTCAATGCTCAAATAATACAAAACAAATTATAAGTAGCTACGTCAAGAAGAGAGCAGCTGTTTTAGAGGCAAGTGCCACGGAAAATGAAGACTTGAGCAAAACATTACAGATGACAGAAGTTATCAAGTAATAAGAGAGGCGAGGCCGCGGGTGCCCACCTTGAGGACGTTCCTCAGTCCCAGAATGACGGGGTGCCGTGAGGTGACTCCACTACTCGTGACGCTGTCGTCGCACACCACGTGGAACACCACGTGCACCCCTGATAGATTGCTGTGCCTGTCGATACAATGTTACTTAATGTGAGATTGTTTTGAATTGCTATGAAAAGTGGGTGCAAGGAAAATATAGGGTCAGTTTCCAATGTTTCTCTCAGAGCATTCACGCTATGAATAGCATTGGATATAAAAATGTAAAATTAAATACAATTAATATACCTTGCCCAAGTCATACTCGGATAGAAACAGAATAAACTACAGGACGAATTGTACGTGGTACGTTCAGTACAGTTAAAGCACAGTTCTGAAGAGTACTTTCTGAAAAAGCGACTGATTGACACTTGCACCCGCTCGGCTGAACGTTCTTGTTGACTTCAATTTTGTTGCAATGACTTTGATACCTAGTTTACCGACAACGTTAACCTTCAAATACCCATTGTACCACATCTGGCACTTCAATTTTAAGCTGGGAAGTTTTTGTAAAACGCAAAACAGTCTTATAGTAGGTATACATAAGCCTATAAAAGTTCATCGTGTGTGACTCAAAGCAGTATTACTGGGAAAATAATTTGGGGCGTTAAAGGATTAATTGACTAACAGTGAGGTAAGTTCAGCAAACGTTTTTTTTCGTAAATTCAAATTCTACTTAAAACATACTCTTTCTCTCTCTCTAATGATATGGTTGTTTCCCTGAAGTAAGTCACAGATTTATTTCAGTGGTGACTGAAAAATAATCTTTATTTAAGTGCAACGTTTCCCAACAGATCGAAATTGAAACTATAAAATAGAACTGCAAGTATTGCAAGGTTTCATAGTCCATTGAAATGACGATGCTCCACAAAAAATCCCTCGAGGCTAAATTTGGTATTTACTATTATAAGTGACAATCTTTGAGACCCCACCGCTGAAGGCAAATGATAGTTCCAGTCGATCACTAAACTAACGATGAAATCTTTTAAAGACTCAAGTGCCAGGTAGTTATTATTTTAACTCAAAGTTAGAATTTTTTTTTGTGAAAGCTAGAAGCATGTACTGAAACGCCATTTCAAGGAAATCAGTCGTTTCAAGGAACGTACCTAGTGGCAATAAGCAAGCAGTAGGGTTCTTTGTCAATCTCGAAAAATTACTGCGCGTCTAAGCAAGCCAGCACAAAGGGGAGCCAATTGTAAACTTTGAATGGCAGTGAGTGGAAAATACCATGAAGTAAAATACAGATTAAGGATCCAACCTACAACTTGACCATAAATACCATACAAATCTGAAACACGGTCCACCAATACGACTTGAACATCGAGCACAGAAACTATTCTGACTTCCAACGATTGGATCAACTACTATAATTAGCTGTTTTCAGTAAAACGATTTAGCGACAGCTACTGCAATGAGCATACCTGAGTATAAGCGAAATGACAGACAGCACGAATAGTATCAGTAGTAGTAGTTAAGATAGCAGCGCTTCAGTAACTCAGACTATATCGCACCGGAAGAGTAGGGACTAGTTACTATGGACTTAGGAGAAAAGGGGAATCTATGCACAGGGTGTGTTCCTACATAAGATTCCTGCACATAAGAACAGCCAGTTAAAAAGGAAGAGGAAGAAAAGATAAAGAATAGTCAGAGAAAATTGCGTGAAAATGGAAAGAAGTAAAGAAGCACGAAAGGTAGAAGTCCCGAAGGCCTAGCTATAGCTGATGTAACCTGGCAGTGTCCCCAGCACAAATATAATTATAACAATATTCGAAAAAGCAATCAATGATAGCAGCGCTTTAGTAACGTGGACTATTTCGCAACCAAAACAGAAGGGGAACATTTATTGTAGTTAGGGCTTTGAAAAACAGATAACCTAAGCACAAGGCGAGTTCCCACATAGCATCCCCGGGGAATAGAAACAGGAAGTTAAGGAGGAAGAGAAAGAAAAATAATGAACAATATCCGAAGAAGGCGTGGAAATGAAAATAAGCAAAGTTGGCAGAAAAGATTGAAGTCCCAAAGGCCTATCCATAGCTGAGGTAGCCTAACAGTGCCCCCTTGGGAATACTAGTCCCCAAAGCATACGATAGACAAACCCTAACTAAAATAACTCTACGGCTAATAGCCTAAGCTGTGCCCCTAAAGACTTTACAAACTGAGCCTGTAAAAAACAACTATTTAAATATACACCAAGTATGAAGTTTATTGGTAAACTCAGTGTGTCTAAAGCCCCTTCAGGATGTATAGGTAATTGAAGAGGAAACAGTTATAGGCAGGTGTTCAAATAAAGAAAAGCGAAATATACGTAAATGTATGTATAAAAATATAGTGAATCGAACGAAGCCAATTTTAATGGTTTCACCTACGGTAAAAATGCTAATATTAACCTACTTTTAAGTAAATGGAAGTTAACACATACATCAAGTAATTTATTAAGTACGTATTCAAATGTACACACAGGGTGTTCGAGATAAACTTGACCGCGTCTTAAGGAAAACAATTGCTAGGCCACCTCAAAAATTATTGTAATCATTGAGTGCTAGTTTTCTGGAACACGATGAAACATCCGGTTCACCTGCGAAAAGCCGCCGACCGATACCGAAGGTTTCTAACACTTTTTTCTGTATATTTTCGATGAATTTTGCAGCATGAACGCAATCAGAACGTCCTTCATGTTCCTCCTTATCACAGCCTTGTAGCTTTTATTGCTAATCTCCGGTTCATGACTGATCTTACAGTGTTCAAAGGGCACTGAACAGCAACCATTGGATAATTTTTTATTACGATGTGCCGATCACGACAGAACTCGTTTTCTTCTAATTTTCAGGTGGCTTCCAGTCTTCTTCTCCTGGCGTCACGTACAAGAATGAACTATAACAAGCATCCAAATAAAGTGTAGTGTGACCAAATAAATACCTGCAACTACATATTATGAAAAAATAAGGGATTGAACTACTGTTAAGTTTTACCCGAACACCCTGGACGTGTACAGTACTATGCTTAATAATTGTTTTTTTTTAGGCATAATACTTGACATTACGTCTACTATACTTAGATCGTCATGGCTCGTTATTCGGGTAATTAACTAAAGCCACAGCCGATCCACTTCAAATAGGCTTTTGCTACTAAAACCCTGAAAAAAGACCCTTAACCTTTTTATAATAAAACTCAACTGAAAATAAAAACTTAAATGTCATACGCAAAAAATGGGAAAACATGAAGCATAGTAGCAATTGGTTGGTAATTAGTGTTTATTGCAGCACTAATTGTTGTATTATACCCAAACTCATCTGAATGGAAGATAATAGTAGATACAAATACACCAACCCGTTCACGAGAAATTCCTTACATAAATTTGAGAGCTCTCGGAGCTCGAAGCCAAACATCAACCATCAAGTTTTGGCCTGATTAGAAAGCGGCAACAAATGAGGGCGAAAACCAAAGCAACCATTCAACTCCTCTGAAAACTTCACGAATCTAAATAACAGAAGCATGTGAGAGGAATTGATTTCATTCTTCTAAAAGCGCATTTTTTCTAGATGTACGACAGAAGTAAGAGCGGTTACTCTTACTGGTCAGTTAACTAGGGTCAGAATGACCCACTAATAACCACTGAACTTTATCGGGCTCCAATCCTCGTCTTAAAATTTCAAAACTGAAATAGCTTATCGTCCAAACTCTTCTTTCAGTTTCACTCAGATTTTTCCCAGATACCAGATGAAGTTATAAGTACTTCGATGTGTCAGCACAGAGCACATGATTTACCAGATTAAGTGGCGTACCTAGTTTTCCCTTGTTCTCTAAATACTAAGTAAGTAGCTTGGGTAGAATTAATGCCTGCCAGTATTCTACTTCGTTCGAGTTGTACAGCCTTTGTCTGGAGGTAAATAATATTGCATAAATGTGTCCTGTAAGCGAATGTGACAAAGTGTTCAACATATTATATTTTATAATATACGAAATGACTATCGAAATTACGTATACTCGTACGTATCATTAGGCAAAGTCTGAGTTCAAACATTTTTCATACAAAATTTAGAAAGAAAACTACCTACACAACCTTCTGCTTTCGCGATCCACTAATGATTTTACGATCGTTTTCTCAGGTTGCCTCAACGTTAAAATATGTTCCTCGAGTGACCCGACGGCTACTAAGACCTGTAACCATTTAAAAGGTCTAGATAGACGTTTTCCAAGTGAAATTTAATGCACTTCAGTGAGCTTGGCGTACAACTAATTATCAAGAGTTTACCACGCGACATGTACCAGACACTATCGGGTGTTGACCTGAAAGTGTTATATTAAACCATTGACGGATAACGTACGATTTTTTGGACGCTTGAAGGTAATAATACCAAATAAGAACCATGGTAACAGAACGAAACGATAATAGATCTTTTATGATCACACAGTGCCTCAAAATATTCCTAATGAATTAATGCACACATGAAATGCACAAATGATAATGAACAAATTTTATTTCATTTTGCTTTTCTGATACTTCATGACTTCTAGCCGTACCTATCAAGGAATCACATTCATTTGAATAACTGGACAATATTTTCCATAGAAATTTAATACGAGACGCAAATGACCTTCTAACGACTAGTTTCTTCGAAAATTAGAAAGATTTGTCGAAGAAATTTTTTGTCCATTGTTGAGTTAAATAGAAATACTTGCATCACGCATTGATACAAATAGTCACGATCAAGCTTCATATCATAACCACGAACATAAATTCACGAGATGGTAGAGTTACAGAATTGTTATTAGAAGGCTCAGCATCAATACATGTGCTTAGATCAGCTCTCGAACTTTATAACAGCCATTCGTAAATTCTTGATGCCTAGTTTCTCTGTAGCTAGAATTTAGATGTGCCTCTCATAAAGATAGGTAGCGTTCTGTCACTCATCTAAGCGTAGGCGCAATCGAAGCAGGGATACACTAATAGTCTCTACTGCAGGGCGATGTTCTGGATCGGCTTTCAGTAGAAGACAATTATTATTATTATTATTATTATTGGGGTTAGACACAATGCACC
>VOMN01042461.1:0-12447 GCA_014899125.1 Orchestia grillus
TTGAGTCTGTGTTCGTATTTTGAGTCTGTGTTCGTATTTTGAGTCAGTACGTGGTTTGTGTGTGTAGGTACTTCGAGCCAAAGCACCCAGTTTGATGCTCCGAACGCGTCCGCAGCTCCAGGTGCTCATTTGACATCTCTCCTGCATGTGCGATGCTGCGCCTGGTGTCGGTGTGTCCGCCCTCACCAGCTGCGCGCGGCTGGACCGCCTCTACCGCCTGCTGCTGTGCGACGCGAGCTATGGTGCCGAGATGCCCGGCGCCAATATCGCACCTCGTGTTCAGTTCATTTCGAATTGATGATGTGCATGGCTCGGATGTTCGACCGGAATGTGCTGATTCTGCGAGTTGCTACACTTTCTTTCCTGTGCTAACACAAAGAGTGGAATTCTTCGGGAGATTTGTGTAGTAATTGCTGGAGGCTGGACCTCCACCGTTGATTTAGATGCTCGTGGTGTTGCTCAAGCGTTATAGCGACTGCGTTGTAGGTACGTCATGCAGGTCAGAGCTTGGCAAGCTCGTCAGCAAAATTCACGTATTTCGTTGTGCTGAGTGTGGCACTATTACAACACGACAACCTGCACAACCAGCAGGTCGTGTTGTCACTGCACAGCACACTCGATTAAGTCGTCGTCGTCGTGATGATGACAGGATCTGTTCGGCTTGTGTTTCCATCTTGTCTGTTGTGAGAGAAGAACACGTTTGACCCGCTTGAAGATGTTTGATGTCTATTCATGTCATATTTTTGTTGATGGGGTTTGATGTTGGCGATTCGTCGAGATTCGATCTGCGGGAATTTTAAATTCGCCAATCGGTCGAATCTTGTCACCAAGGTTATCATTTTTACGGGCGTTTTCATTACGACATTGTTTTTTTATTGATAGGAGATTCAAAATATTAGTATAAATATTTTTAACAAAACTTTCCCAAAGATTTTTTACTCGTGCTACGTCAAGGCCTTTCACATTATAATACATAGAACGCAAAGTTACATTTTTGACGCTGTCATTTAGGCCCAAGTTCTCACGAACACGAGCTTGGTGCCGTAAAACTCATTCCAAAAGTCAGTAACACCATCGAAACTGCAATGCCAAAAATAATTCGTACCGTTAACACTTCGCCTCCGGAGTGGGTCATATATGGTACTCGTGATCATCTAACCTATCCTAATGTAACCAAAGCACTATCATGTATAAATACAAATTTTCGAGTTTGCTGCAAATTTGTGTTCATCAATCGAATAAGCTAGTTCTGATTAGAAAGAAAATTAATAGAGTAACCAAATTTGTGAAACCAAAATCCTTCATTTGTAAATTCACAGTAGAGATATTTGTCGGCATGTAATTTTACCTTTGTGGAGAATCGGAGTCAACGTGTTAAGTTACCTTACGTGGGTGGGGGCCCGAGAAGCAATTCCTCAAGCAATTTCATTTGAAAAGGTTTCGTCATTTTTACGTCGGACCCAAGGCAGCTCCACCACGTGACTCGGAAGTTTGGAATCCCGCCCGACTGACAGCTTCTTTCAGCAAGCAGGCGTCAAATTAACCGCGCTTCACGATTCCCATCCGGTCTTTGGACCGTTATTTGTTGGGTTTTATTTATTTCTCTGAAGGAAATGTCACGCACCTTATCGAGTGTGAGCTCCGTGGTGTAGTGGTTAGCGTGATGGCCTCGCATCCGAAAATACATGGGTTCGAGTCTCGGCTCAGGTGAGGCTTTTTACGTGACTGCGGAGTACTTCCCTTGAAAAAAGAACTTTAAACCACACATTCCTCACATCCCTCACCACACCAGTAGTTGTGAGGCATTGAAAACTCAAAGGTAAAACGTGTTGGAATTAATAAAGGTTCTATCAAGAGGCTTGCATGTTCTCGTGGCTCCTTTGCGCCAGTGGTAGCGTGTTTATCTCCTTGGCCAAAGACCGAGGTTCGGTCCCCGGGCGGAGTGCCGTTCTTTGGAAAGGAAGATAAAACATGACGTTCCTGAAAAGGCGGCACACCAGTGTGGCCGGGAATAGGGGGCTACCCGCCGTAACCCAAGATAACCTTGTTTTTAGAGTTAATAGGCGTATATGGAATTGTGAGAATTGTTTGTAGCGTTAATTAGCGTTTCTCTAGCCATAGTATACATCAATGCCATCCGTTTTCACCCAAGTGCTAATTGTGCGAATATTTTTTATCTTGGTTATATCGTGACCCAATACAGGGTTGATAAGATACGGACATCAGAGACAACATTGCCTATGGCCAGTGTTGTCATTTGGCGATAATAAAGTTCCCACCGGAACAGTGTTCATAGTGACCAGCGATAATGGCTTGGTGCTAAAAATAACCATTTCCCAACTTCCTGTGAATCAATTTCTCAGTTTTTTACGATAAAATCTGGCACGTTATGGCAGTATTGATGCGTTTGTTTGCTTCGTGCTGCTCATTGGTACTCGCTGACCTCGTAATGTTGACTGTAACACTGGGAAATGTTGACTGTACGGTAGGGAAATGTTGAATGTACTGTAAAGAAACGCCCATACGGTAGAGAAAAATGTTTATTGCACGGTAGAGAGAAATGTTTACTGTACGGTAGAGAAAAATGTTTACTGTACGGCCGAGAAAAATGTTGACTGTAAGGCCGTGAAAAATGACTGTACGGCCGAGAAAAATGTTGACTGTACAAATGCGTTGACTGCGGTAGCCAATACTGGCAGCACAGCGGAGGAACAGAGGCAGGACACTAGAGAGGCAGGCGACGCTTGATTGGCTGGTGTTGACGTGGCCGTCTCGTAAGTTGGGCCAATTCACGCGGTTAAGGTTAATTAGTGGCCTTTTACCCTCGGCAGATTACGCCGGATTTGAAACACAGGGAATTTCTCTGGAGTTCATTAGGTCCCTTCTGCCCCTATAGGCCTCAGGGCGAGGGACACCCCCTCCCCTCTCTGAGGGTTCCCCTCTCTCAGGGTCCCCCCCTCTCTGAGGGTCTCCCTCGGTGCACAGAGTTTCCCTCTGTCTAGAGTTTCCCTTCTATCTAGAGAATTTCCTTCTTTCTAGAGCGCTTCCTTCTGTCTGGCGAGCTTCCCTCTGTCTCGAGGGTTTCCCCTTTTGCAAGAGTCACGTGCGGCTGTATATATTGGGCCATTTACTGTGTACAGTAACTGTTTTTCCGTCCCTCATATTGCCCATTATTGTGTGTTGGTGGACTTGTTTTGTGGGTTTATTGAGGGTTTCTACTAAGGTCGCGTGCAGCCTTGGGACACATCGTGTGTGTGCGACTGTTGCTGTGTACAGCCAGCCTTCTTTACAACACCAGTGCGTTAATTTTTCCAAGTCGCCTTACTTGTAATTACTCGTATCACTTTCTCCATTTTTGTTGGTTTATTTAAATTGGTGTTTGTGTTGACGAGAGGCTTTTGGATGATTTCCAGGTTTTTTCTTGTTAGAAATTTTCTAATGTTAACCATGTTGATTGTACGACTCCTCTCGTGTTTTTATATTCTTACTAGTGGACGCAATCTCCAAAAAAATGGCAAGACGAATGATATTGACTTCTTACGATTTTCTTATATACGGTAGCTCTGACATGAAACACTGTTATTTGCAGCATCACTGATATAGACTGCTTTAGCTGACAGTCTCGCTATTAGTTTAGGAATACGGACCCGGGAATTGTCTTCTATCTAAATCTTGAAGAGCGTACGTGATACAAAGACAGGCGGACGGAAGGACCAACCAAGCAAGCAACACTGGGCTATTATTATATAACTAACCACATCAAATTCTCTGCCAATTTAATGTGTTCAATGAGATTTCGATTTTAATAACATAGGAGAAATTACGCCCAACAAATGTAGAAATTTGTTTACTTAAGGAGACCCTTGGCGTATTATTATATAAAGTTGGTGCTTTTTCTAGAAATCTGGAGATTATTTTGAACATTAATATTTGCTCATCGGGGATATTTTTTCAATGCAACTGATAAAATAACACTACACTTCAATATTTCTCATTTTTAATACTAGGCAAGCTCCATTATTTTTAATTCTCTCGATTTATTAAATTCGACTTAATCCTCAATTTTGTCACTTCACTTGAACGTACGCACTTATGGTGAGACATCAATGCAGTTTTATCAAGATCAGAAGCTACACTTCTTTTCCTCTGGAAACTGCACACTCGAGTTGTGTCACCCACGTTCAGATCTCGCGATAAAGTTAGCGTCATCTAATTATTCCTGTGCTCAATGTTGCCTTCTTTCTCGCTGTCGGCTCGGATCTTCGTGTTTCCCTCATTTCCCCTCCAGCGGAAGTGGGTCCGATGTTCCCCTCAGACGCAATCAAGGCTTCCCTCGCGCAGCAGTGCTACAGGGTGTAGCGTGTGTGAGATGTCCACAACAGCGTGTGTTGTGTGTGTGCGTGTGCTGTATGTGTGTGTGTGTGTGAGAGAGATGTCCACAACAGCTGCACGTGAACGTTCTTTTTGCATCACTTCTTAGCTTCTCGTTTCCTCCATGCCAGTGCGTGTATCTAATTGTTGTTTCCAAGCGAAATTATGTCTCCGAATTCTTTCGCGAAACACCGAATGGAGAAGAAAATATGGGGGTGCTTGTGATCTTTATTTCCTAACGAAATTATTTCTCCAAATTGCTTCTCGGAACGCTTTATGGAGAACAGATGCGTGCGTGTACATAGTCGATATTTCTAAACGGATTTGTTCCTAAAGATGATTTTACGGCACCCGAAACCAGGACAAAGTAGAGACCCTCCTCCGTGCTGGTTGACACGAAAACGATGCCCTCGCTTTCTCGGTCAAGTTTGTACTCGTATTTATTCTTCATTAGGTATAGAGATGAACTCTAGGTTGCTACAAAATTTCGCGTGTAGAAAAAGATAACACTTGGCTAATGAGCTATTTTTATTTGCCTCTGTTATTGCCGAGTGGGCTCCTAATAAACTTAGGATTGCGCCATTTTCGGGACTATGGGCATTTCTAGGCCAATTGTTGCCTTAAGTAGCATCGTGTCGAACAGTGATCAATTAATTTGTAACAAAAGTATTTAACGTTACCTGTATAACAACATCTTGTGATACTACTATTAACAAAAACGAACATCTCAACTAATGATGAGCTAAAAAATAGGAAGAGACAAAAATAAAAATGAAAACATTTCTGGAGTCGGAACAAGAAGTAAATAGGGGCGAATCAGATCACAAAAAGAGCAATTTGAAGCGTGTTGCGCTGACGCACGGTTTGCCAGCTCGGATGACGCCCTGCAGGCCGGCGTCGTGGACCCCGTGGGGCCGCGTGTGCGGGGCCAGACCTGCAAGTCACGCCAGGGCCCCGAGTGTGCAGCTTCCGCCTCCGCCACGACGGCGCGCCTGTGTCGTCTGGCGGGCACAGCGTCTGAGGGGTGATGAGCAGGGTGCTGCAGCTGGTGATGAAGGGGGTGCTGCAGCTGGTGATGAGCAGGGTGCTGCAGCTGGTGATGAGGAGGGTGCTGCAGCTGGTGATGAGCAGGGTGCTGCAGCTGGTGATGAGCAGGGTGCTGCAGCTGGTAAGGGGCTGGGTACTGCAATTGGTTATGCAGCTGATAATGAGCAGAATAATACCGTTGATAATACAGGCGATAATGAGCAGAATACTACAATTGATAATACAGGCGATAATGAGCAGAATAATACCGTTGATAATACAGGCGATAATGAGCAGAATAATACAATTGATAATTATGCAGGCGATAATGAGCAGAATACTACAATTGATAATACAGGCGATAATGAGCAGAATAATACAATTGATAATACAGGCGATAATGAGCAGGATAATACAATTGATAATTATGCAGGCGATAATGAGCAGGATAATACAATTGATAATGCAGGCGATAATGAGCAGGATAATACAATTGATAATACAGGCGATAATGAGCAGGATAATACAATTCGTAGTGAGGAATAAGTAGGCCCCATTCACCCTGTAAGGATTCCTGTTGCACATTAGTTACATTCCCGTACATACAATCCTAAGTCCTTTTGATTTACCTAAGACTAGAGTGAGCGCACACTCAACTACATGAAATTTTCAAGACTTTTTCGCAGTATTTCGTTCTTTTAATCAATAACATCATCTCAGGGGTTATTGGTGAATAGAGATTCAGCTGAACCATTTGACAGCCATTATCTATTTGATTTTTGGTACTTAGTTACAATTACCACATTAGTCTCCATTACTGCTTAATGGAGATTTATCTGTTCAATCAGTGGCCTATAAAGTCCATTATGTTGTTGATATTTGTTGAAGATCTCCGTATTTATTTTTGTTAATGATAAATCGGCATTAATGTGTTCGAGCTGATGGACTTGAATCCATCATATTGTCTACATTAATAATTTAAAATCCCGGTACTGATCTCCACTAATAATGAAGATTAATCAGTACAATCGGATGGACATCATTCCCTCAGATCGGTGGCACTTGATGTCATTATATAGTTTAATATCCATCAATTAGCACTTCGCACGTCATTATTCATAATAATTACGATAATTAGCCAGTAGTTGTTAAGGTGCGATGGAAAATAGTTTCCTTGTTTTCTCCATTTACTCACAGCAAGAACACGCTCTACGACCGACCAGTTGGGGCGGGCAGGCCTTTGCAGCTCTTAATTTCGAACCTTCGGTAGAATCAACACCATAGTACATTTCTTTCTGGAAATTGATGGCACTGGAAGAGAGAATGAAGTTTTGTTGTTTTACTGTGCAATGCAAGTGTTGGAATAGATATTTCGGTTCCTGAGTCGGTTTTTTTCTTTCGAAACCCCATCTGAATCCTGAACCTATATTAGCACGGCTGCATAGCAGGAAGCGTCATAGTTATTTGTTTACGTTGGTCTCGTGCTTTGTACGTTGGTCTCGTGCTTTGTAGTTATTTGTTTACGTTGGTCTCGTGCGAATATACTTGGCGAGATGCGCGGGGTTTCCCACAGTCGCCGAATAGAAGCCTGCAATCACTCCGAAAGAAAGAAACTAACGAGGGAACGAAACAAAAAACTGCCTCTTGAATAAAATCGGTACTCGAGTGATATGATACCAAAATAGATCTTGGAAATATATTTTCATAGGAAGTAATGACTCCGTAGCAGACATTTCACAGTGGGTCAAATTTATTACTCTTCGTTTGGACAGCTCACCATGTCTACACTATGGTAGATGTTCCAACCTAGCGGCTAGGAAGTGAAACATTTATTGTAACTAATGTATTAACGACGGAGTACTTCAGTCGAATTATAAATAACAGATGACGAACTCCATTCGGAAGAGACGGTGCGTATGAGCCGAAATGAGCTGGAAGGTCTGGAGAACGACCACCAGCCCGTGGAGACATGCTCGAGCGAGTTAGAAGAGCAGCACTGGAGCTAGTGAAGTGTGATGAGCTAGTGAAGTGCCAGTGTGATGAGCTAGTGAAGTAGCCAGTGTGATGAGCTAGTGAAGTGCTAGTGTGATGAGCTAGTGAAGTAGCCAGTGTGATGAGCTAGTGAAGTGCCAGTGTGATGAGCTAGTGAAGTGTGATGAGCTAGTGAAGTGTGATGAGCTAGTGAAGTGTGATGAGCTAGTGAAGTGTGATGAGCTAGTGAAGTGTGATGAGCTAGTGAAGTGTGATGAGCTAGTGAAGTGTGATGAGCTAGTGAAGTGTGATGAGCTAGTGAAGTGTGATGAGCTAGTGAAGTGTGATGAGCTAGTGAAGTGTGATGAGCTAGTGAAGTGTGATGAGCTAGTGAAGTGTGATGAGCTAGTGAAGTGTGATGAGCTAGTGAAGTGTGATGAGCTAGTGAAGTGTGATGAGCTAGTGAAGTGTGATGAGCTAGTGAAGTGTGATGAGCTAGTGAAGTGTGATGAGCTAGTGAAGTGCCAGTGTGATGAGCTAGTGAAGTGCCAGTGTGATGAGCGTAAACTGTCATACTGTAGGGCGGCATGTACGGAGCATTTTATATTAACAAGTATGCAATTTCCACAACGACGTTCAAAAAACTGCATGAGTCATCGTAGGGAACCAAAGAGAGACCTCAAATTTTCATGTTCTCCATTCTACTGATGACAAAACTCTGTATTTTACATTCCTCTGTAAGCAAACCTTCCTGCACTTAGCATTCTTCGCAAAAGTCCCCCTGTATTTTAGATGCATTCTTCTACATGATACGGCGGCGCGTCCTCTTGCTGAGGCACCGTGGGGGGGGGGGCGCGANCGGGACTGTGTCCCCTGTACAGTCACTGAAGCCGGGACTGTGTCCCTTGTACAGTCACTGAAGCTGGGACTGTGTCCCTTGTACAGTCACTGAAGCCGGGACTGTGTCCCTTGTACAGTCACTGAAGCCGGGACTGAGTCTCCTGTAGAGTCACACGAACAAGTCTAATTACCGCAGTCGAATTTTGCCAAAGTTTTCCTACTCCCTGCTGGTGACGTGGGAGCTCTACTGAAATACTGATGAATTCAGGGGTTATTGTGGTGCGTGATCTGTTGGTGTGTGTTATTGAGAGCTTGATGTGACGGCAGGGATGACTGGATGACTGACTCGTGCTAGGAGGGATGACTGGATGACTGACTCGTGCCAGGAGGGATGACTGGATGACTGACTCGTGCCAGGAGGGATGACTGGATGTCTGACTCGTGCCAGGAGGGATGACTGGATGTCTGACTCGTGCCAGAAGGGATGACTGAATGTCTGACTTGTGCCGGGAGGGATGACTGGATGTTTGACTCGTACCAGGAGGGATGACTGGTTGACTGACTCATGTTAGGAGGGATGACTGGATGACTGACCCGAGTCAGCTGGGATGCCTGACGTCCCAAAAGGAGTGCGCTGCGCCGTGGTTCATATTCCTGTCCATTTCTGAGTGGCGGCGGCGTTTGGCCACTCGCCTGATACATTCAGCTGTACAGGAGAGGCAGAGTGTAAAGCTCCATTGACCCCGTTTTCAAGTTTACTTCAACTTTGCTGTTATTTATTTGAATGTCGACAGCGAAATGAATGTTTCAAAGTTAGTCTCTGTTATATACTGCTATCGTTTAGTCCATTCTCTGCGTGCGTGGCATTTCCGTTTAAGTACAAAGCCCTAAATGCGCCCTTCAAGTTTTTTGCGCATGTGCAAGGTGACCAGAAAAATATTTGCTTTTTTTGGACGCAGTGATCTGTTTGGAACGGCGGGCACTTGGGTTGGTGGGTACGAGCACTTGGGTAGGTGGGTACGAGCACTTGGGTAGGTGGGTACGAGCACTTGGGTAGGTGGGCACGAGCACTTGGGTTGGTGGGTACGAGCACTTGGGTTGGTGGGTACGAGCACTTGGGTTGGTGGGAATCTTGGAAATTACTCTGTGACGCACCTCAGTGGGGTCGGGGCCTGGTAACTGTAGGACATTCAGTGCTGCGGTACCCCTACTCCAACTCGCGTTTGCTTGTTGCTCGAGTTGTTTAAGACGGGAGTGTTTCACGGTGATGGTATTGGTGTGTTGCCACCCCGGTCTGATGGTATTGGTGTGTTGCCACTCCCGTCCTGTGGTGGTATTGGTGTGTTGCCACCTCCGTCCCGTGGTGGTATTGGTGTGTTGCCACCCCCGTCCCGTGGTGGTATTGGTGTGTTGCCACCCCCGTCCTGTGGTGGTATTGGTGTGTTGCCACCCCCGTCCTGTGGTGGTATTGGTGTGTTGCCACCCCCGTCTGATGGTATTGGTGTGTTGCCACTCCCGTCCTGTGATGGTATTCGCGCTATCCTCTTCTTATCCTCAGCATACTAGGACTATTCTTCTCCTATTCTCCCTTTTTTTCCCTAGCTACATCGCTAATTTCACGCCATCCTCGTCTAATTAGCATGGGTGTGTCGCGCAAAGTTTTATTTATTTTACTACCTAAGAATCGAAAAGACTTGATAACGACTAATCTTGGATCTATTTTTTGCTTTCGCTGCGTTATCTTTCCACAGCAGCAGTTACTGCAAGTCTGTTTTGACTTGGTAACTCTAATTCAGCCCTTTATTTCCGCTCGGACTTGGCACTGCCACTACATTATCTCCACTGCCACCACATTCCCTCCACTGCCACCACATTCCCTCCACTGCCACCACATTCCCTCCCCTGCCACCACATTCCCTCCACTGACACCACATTCCCTCCACTGCCGCCACATTCCTGCTCTCCGTTTGACAAATCCCTTTTTTCTGCTCTCACCACATTGACGCCGTTCTTGATTAGCATTCCCGGCTTGAAGCTGTGATTATGTCGTGCTTGGATGTGTCATCAACCGCCATTGTCCCGGTGTGGCCCCGGTCCCACGCCCCACTTGAGACGCGTGTGCCGTGGCCCACAATGACATCGCCGCGCCACGACCCTCCTGTGCCGCCCACCTGGCGGTGTGCTGCGGGTGTGCTGTAGCCCTCTATTACAGTCGAACAGACATGTCTCTCCGTTGTTGTCTTTCGACTTCTCGTGTTGGCGTGCCTATGAAATTCGTCCATCAAAATTGGGAAGGTATTTCGCTCCTCCCATTGCTGTGTGTTGAGTTTCCGGGTTTTTGGGCGCTACGTGTGTCGTGCTCCTAATAGTCAACGCGTGAAAATCTAAAATCTTAGAGCGTACGAGGCATTTTGCCGTTAACACAGCCACCGTGATGTGCCTCATTCCATTACCGAGACCGACGCCGCCGTGCCATGCCTCGCGTCCCTCACGCTCGCCTCGCCGTGCTTTTTGGCTCGTGTTCAGTCCGGCAAGTCCATTTGGGCTTGCAGTTCTTCCATTTTAGTCATTTTTGAATCTCATCGTTCCTAAGTGTCGCTTGTCTCGTCTTGTTTCTTTTTTTGTGATGCAAATTTATTGATTACAATTATAAAAGCATTTTTCCCATCGATGATATCTTTCCCTTTAAATGTTTTCGCGTGTCTCACTTTACTTACAATTCTAGACAAATTTCTTTCATTGGTGTTATAAGACTCTTCGCGCCCTCCTTCCCCCACCCCCCCCCTCCCCCATCGTCCAAAAGCTAGGAATGCGTTTCAAAAATTGGTGTTATTTCACTCCTCGTGTACATATCCTTTTTGTGTCTCTCCAGTCATTTATTAAAATTAGAAATTGATTTCTCGCGTTGATGTTATTTGAGTCTCTCATGTTTTTTATTAGTGTTTGTATTCAGTTGGAATTAAACAAAACAACACGAAGCGGGAATTTTGAGAAATTTTGAGAAATTTTGAAATCATCTCCGTGATTTGCGATACTTACAGATAATAATCAGAGTGTCAAAAAATTTCTTGAATGAGACCGAGGCTCGTGAATTTTACGACAACGGGCTTCACAAGCGGTCACAAAATACAACTGGCTACGAGTGCCCCACATTTCAAGTTCTCACGGATAAAAAAAAACTGTGTGGGTAGAATGGAATAGAACGTTCAGGCGTACACGACAGCTGCTTGAATTTTACTACATCACGCACAACAATTTCGTAACAAGTTCGATTTCTTAATATCGGCTTTGTTATCTGGGTGGGCAGCGCTGGGGGCGGCCGTCCCGCAGCTCCATAATGACAGCCTTGTTATCGCCGCGCTCATCGGGTTACCGAAAGTACAAGTGTGTACTTTCTCAAGTGTACATATGTACCTGCCTGGCCTGACGTCTGGCGCACGGTCGCGGGTGTGTGGGGCATGATGGAAAGCACGGGATTCATGGTGATATGTATTACGTGCGTGATATTCATGATTTGCATGATGTTTGTACATGACATCCGTAACTTACATGGCGATACGTAATCATGTATGACACACATGATAGACGTGACGTGTATGAAATAAATGACGTGAAGACAACAACTTACATATACGTCCTCATGATGGGTGAGCAGTTTATGTGTGTCGTGTTGCGGGACGTGTGTGTCGTGTTGCTGGACGTGTGTGTCGTGTTGCTGGACGTGTGTGTCGTGTTGCTGGGCGTGTGTCGTGTTGATGCACGTGTGCCGTGTTGATGCACGTGTGCCGTGTTGATGCACGTGTCTCGTGTTGATGCACGTGTGCTGTGTTGATGCACGTAAGCCGTGTTGATGCACGTGTAAGAATAGCATCACACCTCTGCGATAAAGCACCAGTACGCAGCTGCAGTGACAGGACAGCAGTACGCAGCTGCAGCGACAGGACAGCAGCACGCAGCTGCAGCGACAGGACAGCAGCACGCAGCTGCAGCGACAGGACAGCAGCACGCAGCTGCAGCGACAGGACAGCAGCACGCAGCTGCAGCGACAGGACATCAACAGGAAGTAGACAGTCCATTATCCCGACCGGGGGAAGGAGGCATGAGAGAGCCCCTCTCACGCCTCTCCCCCTCTCCCTGCTCTCCCCATTCCCTCTACCCTGCCCCCTCCCTTTTGCTCTCCCCTCTCCCTCTGCTCTCCCCCTCCCTCTGCTTTCCCCCTTCCCTCTGCTTTCCCCCTTC
>VOMN01042471.1:0-11424 GCA_014899125.1 Orchestia grillus
TTCGGCTCTTCTGTGCATGGTTTCAAGCAAGCAAGACGACCACAGTTTTAGTATTATACTAGATATAGATAGATGCTTTGGGCTAATATTTAATCCAACCTGCTGATTACCACTTCACGCTCAACGATAGGTAAGTGAACTAAAAATTGCAACTGGAATCTCAACATGACATCTACACCTTTTTTTTTAAGGTTATAGTCTTAATGATTGAGAAACCGATGTGACCCATACCTGTAAGTGACTAATTTCGACTGAACGATATTTATTGTTTTATCTTTTCGCTGTGTAGAATTCGGAAAAAGTTCGATTTATTTTATCATTTTTGCAGCCTAACGTATGTATAAAAGAATCTAGGTAACAATAGGCCATCTTTGCACGGTAATTCCCATATTAAGAGGTATGGATAAACATCACACGACATTTTACGCCCACACTTTACTTTCGTACTTAGGAACGAATTTAGAATCACGATCCGAAGTTTCAATGTGACTTCCACACGTAATTTTAAGCTTGTAGTCGTTACAAATCCCAATTAGAAGTTCCATCGAGACCTCCATGTTTTAATTTAATGGCTGTAATGTTACTAATTGAAAAACTGAGAGGCGTTTTCTTTGCATGCGACTGATTTCGAAACAAACGATTTTTCTTTCTTTTCGTTCTTTTCTTTTCTGATCCTTTATAACAGCCCATTCGTTTTGTACCTATGAAATTTTAAATTGTTAAAAAAAACTCGAATTTTTTTCTGGCATTTCATCTGCAAAGTAGTAGAGTGACTCGAAGCAAAGCTTTCATAAGTAAACTGAATCATCAAGCCTTAAAAAATTTATTGGAACATTTTATTTACCCACTGGAACTGTGCATGCGTAAAATCGGTCAAGATGTAAGTACTCCAATACAGCACACATTTTCCATTCAAATTGATTGAAGAATCAGTATTTTTACATAAAAATAAAGTCTTTCGGATGGTATATTTTTATTAAAATTGATATCCTCACAGCAATATTCGTTTTCACTAACTGTTGTTTTGATTTCAAACCACATTATTCATGAACAATCATAATGAATATTTACAGACATCAAGGTTTTAATGGATTGTCACCTGAGGGTAACTATGTGCTGTAAAGGGTATAAAAGAAGGGTATAAAAGGGTATGTTCCGAATGTGACAAGTCCAGGTTCCAAACCCCTGACTACGTACAGGACGCACCTCAGCGGGGTCATGTGAAGCGTTAGGGGCAGGCGGGAGCAGTGAAGCAGCTGCGGTCACGCACAGCAGCTCCAACAGCAGGACTCCCACCAGCGATGTACCTCCTTCTTTGGCCATTCTCTATCTATCAAAAAAGGAACAAAAGGATCAAATTTTTGAGAGTTTTCTAGAGACCAGCAATATACATATTTTCTTCTTTCTTCTTTGATCATTCTCCAGGTTTCAAAGAAGGAACAAAAGTATAATGTTTTCTAGATTTAGCTCGTTTAGCTCGCGGCTTCCATAAAAAAATAATTGTTTGGACGGATTTTGATGCCATTGTCCCTAAACGTTCTTGCACCAACATATAACATATTCAAACATTATTCCTTAAATGTACGCAATAACACATCGCCGCCAGTTGGAAGTCAAGATGGGTCCCTAGATGGGTCCCTACAGGCTGTTGCGCCCAGACCAGCAGCAAACGAGGGTAAATCTTTCATTGAAATTTTGAGCAAGTGGGATGAGGACTCGGAAACTTTTCTTCAAAGAATTGTAACAGGGGATGAAACATGGTTCTACGAGTATGAATCCGAGGATAAAACTCAATTAAGTCAGTGGCTGCCCCGGGGTGGAAGTGGATGAGTCAAGGCAAAAACTGAACGTTCAAGAGGAATAGTCATGGCCACTGTCTTCTGGGATGGAGAAGGGATTTCGCTAGTTGACTTCCTCGAGAGCAAGAAGACAATTTCATCAGCTTAATATGGAGGCGTTTTCAGAATACCGACCAAGAAAGTTACGGAAAAACGCCCTGGAAAGCTGCATTAACGCGTCCTCTTCCACCACGAGAATGCACCCGCTGATGGTGCTCGGCAAGCAATAGCTGTGATACGTGAATTTCGATGGGAAATTATCAGACACCCACCTTACAGCGCTGATTTAAGGCCATCCGATTTCTTTTTGTTTCCAAAGTAAAAAAAAAACATTTGAAATTAGTTAATTTTTATCAATTGAAGTTTTAAAAGAGCTCCTCTGGCATGGTTCACACCACAAGACCCTCAGTTCTACACAAACGGACTTTAATGACTGGCATCAACGTTTGGAGAAGTGTATTGACCTTTATGGAGCATATATTGAAAAATAGAGATCATAACTGGAATAGTTTTTTCGTACTATCGTTTTTCCACAAACCGTTTGAGGCTCCCTCGTATATATCACAGTTGAGTGCTAACCTGGATGTCGAAGAAAAATGTTATGATCTGCTAAAAATATACCCTCAATAATTTGCTGCTTTTAAAAGACCGATCAAACCATTAACTCAGAAATAAAGTTCGTAATATTTCGAAAATAAATGATATGTACAAGCATTCAAGTTACTCATACTCCGCCCTGGATGGAAGTCGAAAAAAATGAAACGATCAGTAACTAAAATTGAAGTGGCTAATTAAAAGTAATACTAAAATGTACCCGACGAAAGGAACACGGCTCGGATTCATAATGATTTTGCCTGTTTCAAGAAACTGAAAACGTTAACGATGTTTTCTTCAAGATATTAACTATGGAAAAATAATATGAAATTGAGGAAACAAGCTATACTGAAATTCTTAAATTGCCTGATAAGAAGTACCGTTTAAATTTTATCCCTTTAGGTTCAATAAAAAAAAAATTCATCAGAAACACTCATTTATAGGCAGAAAGCTTGTCTTATGTTTGCATAAACTAATAAAATATGATTGATCCGAAGATCACAAAACGTATTTCCACCAATTTTTAATTTTCTTACAAATGTTCGCTAAATGCGTTAAGTTCCGTGACCGGGTTCTGAAAACTTCATTTTTTAAGTAAACGAGTAGCACCGTTAAAGGTTCTTCCAAGTTAAACACTATGCAAATCTTTACAATGAATTCAAGTTCAAAAACAACATTGGTTTAAGTATTTATACAACCTTCTTGTAATCATTTCAAATGGTAAAATAAAGAAAAGGTCATCAGATGCAATAAAAACAGAATTATCTTGCAAAAATATCACACCGTCATGATATACAATCTGTTATAGGAGCAATAGGAGCAACACAGTAAGCCAAGTTCCGGGAGGACTTCATTATAGTTCAGGTGATTGCTATAAAACGCACACAATTCGGAGCGCAACAACCTAACAACTCTTCAACAGCGTGTCTGAACTCTGTGTGAGTAGCACTACGTCCCAAGAAAAGTAAAGCCAAGGCGACAAAGGTCTCGCATTTTCATCTTTGTTTAGTCAGTCGCGAGAGGAGCGCGTTCGTCCGGTATACAGAAGTTTTGTGTCATAATAAGACTGTCGACATGATGAATTTCTCCGAAAATCTCCGAAGAACTCATTTTGCCCAGTAAATATACAGCTCTTGTTTGTGTTCCTTAGGAGCTTCAGTGATCGGACAGCAACCCTGAAATAATATGGGTATTATCAGTAAAATTCCTAGCTGCAGTGGTAAAACATGTAACAAACAAAAATAAAGAATAAGTTTTTGAATGAGGCACAAGAGCTTGTGCGTCAGTGTGTTTCGTTCATCGAGGAAAGGATCTCAATAACACGCATGGACTTATCGCAGGCCACACCGTGTCAGGCCCGAGAGAAATATTGGCACGCCCTCGTGTGTCCATGGGACTTGCTTGCGGTGCTTGCGTTCATTATCTTGATCGACGGCTGGTGCAAACAGCGGGTTCCAGCAAAAAGGAAACGATACCGTCATTGCCGCGCGAGATGAGGAAGAAAAATAGTATCGTTTGTAGACAAAATTTGAGAAGTATTGGTTATGCAACGACATCGATTTCCATGAACCCTACCCTTTCATAATAACTAATGGTGTTTCATCATCATCCGCTCATTAGGAAAGTTAATGGACAGCGAAATGGCCGAGGCCAGACGCCACCACGATGACAACATGCCTCGGAGAACTGCCAGGAGTCTTTACTGGCCCCACACATCGTCGCCCTTACGTTTTCTTCGAGCCCGAGCCGTTACGGCACTGTTTACTCTCTCGTCTAAACATCGGGACCCCAAACTGCAGCTAGAGTCTCCTGTAACACGTTAAGCAGCTGCAGCTGCTTTTTGTGTCTCTTTTAATCATCGAAAGCTCATCATTTTCAAGATACGCACGAAAAGTTTGTGGACATCAGGACGGTGCGTCACTCCAACTTCTTAAACTCTGGCCCTTATATCTAAAACTGATATGAATTCATCTAATTCATGGGCCTGAAACAAATGATTTACTGCGGGCACAAAGCCAAGGCCACAAGTCGGCAGTAGTAAAAAGTGTCGGGCGTCAGCATCCTCACGGGAGATGGAAATTTATGGAATCTAGTTTCCATTCGCAAACGGCAGTCAACTCCCATGTTGATCATAGCGATCAGTGCTCTGAGGTCACTGCATCACGTACAAACTGACTGAGCTCCCTAGAAATGACCTTCAGCTTCTACGGGCACCATACTGCTGCAAGACGGCCTGCTTGAACAGCAGGACAGAATACTTCCAGACACCAGATGGAGTAAAATCTTGGCGCCATGTCGTTGAAAACCAAAAATATATCACAGAGAAAAATAAAGATAGAAATCGTACGTACGTGAAACTTGACTTATTTTGGTTTATTACGCAAGGCTTGGTCAACACCGATTGAATATAGAAAATGAACTAAACCGTATAGGAGCTGGTAAATGTTTGATAAAGTATATGTCTACGTGTTTGGAAGATGAGATGAAAATCTTATTTAGAGCGCGAGAGGTGAAAATATAATGCGAGATGTAGAAATATGGCGCTGTGAACGTCAACTTGAGAACGACAAATAGTCCGACAAGAATCATGACGCACCAGCAACTGCGTGATGGCAGTCCCAGGTGCCTCACTGTGCACTCGTCCCGCTGCCGGGCTTGCCTTGTTAGTGTCGCCAGACCGAGACCGCAATTACAGCTCACTAACGAGCACCTGCAGCTCGGCAGGCGATGTTATCGCCGCGTGCCACAAATGGAAGTCCGTCCTGTTGGTGGTGACTTCTTTTTTCCTGTAAGTTACTAGGGCCGTGACAACAATACAACGTAACATTTCATGACGTTGGGATGTTACGTTTCTGAGTATCGTTTATTGAATATTTCATATCCAGTTTAGCAGCCCTAGAGACCTGTTGAAAGTTTACCCGTTGCGATACACGAATTTCAAATTAGTAACAGATGGACTTTCATAGGAAATAAAGACATTTATACATTCATAATTTTTAGCTGCACCTAACTTTTTATTTATTCCTCATTGGATAACTTTCCACATTCATTGCTGAAATTACAGCAAGTTAACTTTTTGTGAGAATTTTAGTCAGCGCTCTATCTGAAACCCTGAAAAATTGGGACGAGTTTTCACAGCGAACAGTTTCATTGTGAGATGATGTGGATTCATCGATTCGGAAATTCAATTATAGCGAACACGATTGATTTGTTGAACAAATCTTGGCCGAAAGAAGTTGACTTTCATGAATTCTCTGCCGCACCGCTCTCTACGTCACCCTCAATAATTTGAATAAGAGCCATCTTCTGGACCCATTCGAAAAAAGTAGTCGAGTAAATTTATTAAATGCTCTTGAGAATAGCGGACGCGATACATTTTTGCAGATGGTTACCATTATTATGTCAAACGCAGAGCCGAAATGATGGTGAGGAATCATCAAGGTGGATAGATTCCCGACTTGCCCCGAGTGCATCAATTAGAGCTTCCCTTCGCAAGAATGTCGTATACATACACGTTGTTTGCTCGAGCTTACGACTACTCGTCGAAATATACACAAGCCTGTAGTCGCATCCCTCGTATTCTAGTTTGCTTTAACTGAAATCTTGGATTATTTACATGGGGAATCTTCTTCATACTCAACCGAATTTTAATAAGAACGAAAGCTAAAGGAAGCTATTAACTGTCGACATAAGCCTAAGGATTCAGATTTGATGTCAGTAAAAGTGATAGTCTTGCCGACTTCTAATCTTTAGCTGCGAGCTCACAAGCAGTCAGGTCGGAGAACACGAACAAATCCGTCTCAGACTGTGCGTTGAAAGAATAAAATTCTTTGTCCGAGTTTATTTTAGCCCTGGGCCACCATCAATCAATCTCTGCGAGGCACGACTGGCCTACGACGCTCGCAATAAATTAGAGAGATTGTTCCCACGGCCTGTGGGTATTGGGCATTTTCCGAACAAGCCGAAAGAAAGCTGCTTACTAAAGCTTCAGGGAAGCAAACTTTAATGTCCTCAGCGAAGCCTTCCATATCTCGAGGCGACTGTAAATTATTCTCTACTCAAATGAAAATTTATCTGAATTCAGTTCTGAGCACCTTACTTTCATATGGGCCTCCATAAGTTTTAAACCGTACTTATTCCAATGCAGGCTTATGAGCTTTTATGAAACTATCCCTTACTTTTTTAAAGATACTAAGAGAATATGCGAGTAAGATGATCAGTAAAAATAATTTTTTCAGAGAATCTATTGGAGCCCAACACCCGAGCAGGATGCCCAATGCGGGGCGTGACGTCTCCAGGGCCACTGGGAGACAAAAACTCCACCCTAGTTCGTGCTTGCCATGGTTCGGGCACGAACTGCACAGATCAGCCGCTATACTAACATTATTGAGGTTGGAGACTTTGTGTCTCCAGTAGTACCAATATTTGTGTGAAAATTGACGTCACTGTAACATAAAACCGGATGACGAAACACTGACTGAAAAAATGGTACATCAGTTTTTCTGCATAAGTATACAGGGTCTCCACGAAAAATACATCGACGGATTTTAAAAATTTTCCTATATAATTCTAACTCAGTATTGTTTGCTGGTTTGCTTGGTCCGTAATTCCGTCTCTCTGTGACGCTCCTAGGGCTTTAGATAGAAGAAAATTCCCAGGTTCGTATTCCTAAATTAATAACGAGACTGTCAGATAAAGCAGTCCGTATCAGTGATACTGAAAATAACATTTTTCCATGTCAGAGTCACCGTCAACAAAAAGGCATCTTGAGAATTTTACATCATTTTTCCAGCCATTTTTTGGCTGCGCGTCGACGTGTTAATGTGTCAATGATACCGTACAACAGTTTAATTCCGATATATTTCTTTTGCCTCTATCCTTTCAACGCGGTAGAATAACATTGTATCATAGATACACAATATTAATAATTTTCAAATAAGTGGATACTTTTTATTAGACACTCAGTACATCCTTCAATAGATATTTGGGGAATGCCCGAAATAAAGCTGAGCCAGTTTGGATTGCAGAACTACACATCGGGGTTGTATAGTTCACGTGACCGCCGCTGGCAACTTCATGAAGGACAGGTCTTGCTAATGCATTGACCAGCAAAAATGATTTTTCCATCTTGTGAACAAAATTTCAAATACTTTGAACGAAGCGTTACTCCCATATTTCTGTTACGTGCAAACTGGTGAGAACATTATTTCATTCGATTTGTCGAACGATTAGTTAAAACAAGGATCAGCAGTCATTGCTTGAAGCGTGTCTTGAAAGCGACACCAACAGTTAATTTCAAGCTAAATTTGTTTTTAAAAGTGTAAAATAGCTTTATCACACGTTTCTTTTCCTTTATTTCGGATGAAAGTATTTCACCTCCTGAACGTCGGACTGTTTAGAATGTGCAGCGAAATTCGTCTGCTACGCAGGCCATCTGTTCTTGGCCTCCAAAATTATAATCATGCAAAATTTGCTTCGATTCTGAATGGTAAATTATTTTGTATTTTACGTCCTCTTGAAGTTAGTGTTACTATCACCCCTTTTGGTAGACGTAGGTGGGCAATGCCAAAACACTAGTAGACGTGCCCCGCCAAAAATGGCAGCGCAAAGGATGTAAAATTCTTAAGATGCCCTCTTATTTACTGTAACTCTGATGAGAAATAATGTTATTGTCATGTGATGTCACGGACTGCCTTATCTGACAGTCTCGCGTTTAGCTTAGGAATCTGGACCCGGGAATTTTCTCCTATCTAAATCCTTAAGAGCGTCACAGAGAGACGGAACAAGCAAGCAAGAAAGCAAGCGAGCAACAACTGTGTATTAGTATATTGTAAAGTCAAAATCCTTCCAACCTGTATATTTTATCCCATTATGTAGCAAACAACCCACAAGCGATAGAGTCGATCGATTAATTGCCGTCGACCGAACACCGGCAATGGATCTTGATTGTAGATTTTCTGGGAATTGCGCCTTGTTTTTTGTTGCCAACAGACCTTGTTGAGCGCAAGCGGAGGGACATATGCTGGCGGAACGGGTTGTTTTTCATGAGCTCAAAATTTCTTTCACGGAAGGTTTTTCAGGCAGTTCTGTGGGAGAATGCTACGAACGATGGCTTTTAAGATATTTGATCTTTTAATAATTATAACAAAGTTTACTACAATTGACATCATCCTTTACTGTGCGAATCAATTAAGTGCCATCTTCAGAAGTAGGAGGCTGAGAAGCTCGAACTCGTACTTACAGATATTCGTTGACGTGTGCACCTCGCTAACGTGACGTCTGCGCACACGAGCACAAGCAGTCATCGACCTCTTGAAGGACACTGAACAGCCGATCACCTGTCAGGGCAGTACTGCCCAGCTAATGTGTCCGTCACAGAGTTAGGTTACACGCTTACAAAATTTCATCTGTATAGCATCCCCCCCATAAGTATCTCCTGTTGTTAATGAGTTGCACTCAAATGTTTCGAATTACTGATACACAAAGTGATGCGTATACGAGAACCACCCGTCACAGGAGTGACTCCAGAATAAAGTTCTCATTCGATACCCATATTTGAGCGTCTTCCGACATTGACTGATGGTAGGGAAGGTTCTTCACTCTTTACCTAGCGATGACTTCAGGTGCAGTGCCTCGTGCTCGTGCCTTCACTCACTGCTTCATCTAGCGCGCCACTAAACGGTTTATTCAGCAGCCATTTGTGCTCCACGGTGTACGTTGAGTACGAGCAAGCCGTGTTGACAGAACTGCCGGCAGGGAGGCTCCGCGGCCAGCTCAGGACCAGGACCATGCATCTGATGCTGATAAATTTTGGTCTTCGTATTTACATCATGGTGGAAACGTCAAATTATTTTGAACGAAAAATATAACTAAAGATGCAAGTCTGGGGTTGTCCCTCAGAGGCTACTGCCGCTCATCGCACCATGACGTTTATGTGATGGCCTGCATAATTTACTCCGTAAATAAATAAACACCGCTTGACGGCTTAAACGAATCAGGCAGCACCGCCAACATAGACTGCTCTGATCCTGTGGTAATTTTCTGTTGATGCAACAGATTAGATCCAGTAGTCAGTAAGTTGAGCTGCGCCTGTTAAGCTTTATTTCTCTATCAGAAGCAAATCTATAACACAGCAGTAAAGAGATATTCACATGAGCAGTCAATCTCTGAAGACAGCGTTGCAAGACACCCAAATATGGTCATAGAACGGTAACTTTGCTCTCTACTTTGGAGTCAGGTCGGAAGTGAAGGACTGTGCCGTCCCTTGACTAGTGAGCTCCTCACTCCTGAACCAACGCTCCGTCCCTTGACTAGTGAGCTCCTCACTCCTAAACCAACACTCCGTCCCTTGACTAGTGAGCTCCTCACTCCTGAACCAACACTTCGTCCCTTGACTAGTGAGCTCCTCACTCCTGAACCAGCACTCCGTCCCTTGACTAGTGAGCTCCTCACTCCTGAACCAACACTCCGTCCCTTGACTAGTGAGCTCCTCACTCCTGAACCAACGCTCCGTCGTGCTGTGTTCGGTCACTCGCATCGACCTGTACAAATACGTACTTATGTGCACATTAAGAGGAAACGTTTATAATCCGCCAGTCTTTTTTCCAAGATTTCTGTTCTACAGTCATTTTATTTGACGGATTCATACTGAAGAAATGGACGGGACCGAAATTTCTGCGGCTGATTGATTGAGTCACATTTGTTGATTTCCTCCTGATTGAATTGACTTGGCTCGGTCGTGTGCGACCAGTTTATCATCGCCCAACTTCGTCAATTGATGAAATGACAAACTGCCGAACCTGATGGGCAATATCTTATATTGAAGGTTAACTCCTTTTCGACTAGAGAAACCATGGATCCATAAAAATTTAAATCCCTCCTGATTCACTGACAGTGAATGCAAAACAGATAAAGATGCTGTGCACAAGTTTATGACATCGATATCGAAGTGCAAGAGTCTAAAAGCTTAAGTTGATTCCTGCGTAAATTAGTTTCACCCACTGAAGTCAGTTGTAACAACTCGTTGTTGATACGCAGCTGCTCTTGTCATAACATATTAAAATGAATCTCAGTCAAATATGGAACCAATTAACGTAGGAGTCTACTTAAACTTAAATACAGTTGCACCTCCCTCTCGATATTATGAACTGGTGCACAGGGTCTATGCATACTGCGGAGTCACTGTGATTAAGCAGTTCGAAAATACGAGTAGTTGCGCTAAGGACTCTAAGGCGCACTGGTTAACGTGATGGGGTCAAAGCCGGAAAGCAAAGGTTCGACTCTCGCAACCACGAATTTCTTCTCTCGCATAAGGAAGTTTGAGCCTTACATTCCACACATCCCTCTCGCGTCAGTAGTTATAAGGCACTGAAATCCAACGCTGTATTGTAAGTCAACTGTGCGGGAATTAACATAGACACACACCTCTGCGGTTCGCTGCGTTTGGAGGCGAACGATACAATCTCGAAAGGCGGTAAAGGCAGTATCATGGCCAATCTACGTTCAGATCAGGTCTCGACGCCTCATAAACTGAAGACTTCACAGATTATGGCCGAGTGGATGGAGTGGCTCAGTCGTAAAACACTTGCTTAGAGACCGGGAGGTCCCGAGTTCGAATCTCGGGAGCTGAGCTACGTTCTGAGGGTCATGGTGTGATCTTCTTAGTTAAGAAATCAGCCCCAAATTCCCGCCTCGACTCGGACGCGTAAATGAGGATTTGCTTGGATGGGGATGAAGCTGTCGGTGCTGCATAACCGCGAACAATAGCAAGACGTTTGAAAAAACAGTGTGAAATGTACCAGGTATTAGCACGATTGAATACAAACACAATTTTGTTTGAAAAGTTTGAACCACGCGGGATGAGTGAACCTTCCATGGGTGTGGTTTACGCCACGAGTCTCACCTGACGTTCATAAGTTGCAGTGCAATGCTAAGTGGTGCACACATGAGCACCACGCGCCACCACCCATCCCCACCCATCATCATCCATCCC
>VOMN01042472.1:0-17093 GCA_014899125.1 Orchestia grillus
AGAGGAAAAGTTTTCTACACATAAAATAATATAGTTTGTTATTAAGAATTTTCTATGAAGTAGGTACAGTTTTCTTTCTTAGCTGAGTGAGAAAGATTTGGCACATTGGTTGTGACGTCACGTGTATTGCGCAATCAGGTTGGCGAAGTCACCACGTTGCAATGATTTAACTCTTATTCACTTAGCTGTGAAGTCACCACGTTGCAATGATTTAACTCTTATTCCCTAAGCTGTGGCGCTGCCACTTGCACAGCTCAGTTGAGCAGTTGCATCGGTTTGGTGAACAGCACGGACTTGTGCTGCAGCTTCTACGTCGCAGCGACTGCTGGACTACGTCCTGTATTGAGGCAAGTAGGATTAATAAGTTTATTTGCATTGATTAGAACTTTGAACTGTAACACCCTAACAATATATATCATTTGATTGCCATCCAGTTAAGATGCGTTTTGCAAAGAATTTTTATATAGTTACTGTAAAGTATAGCACACGCATAATTTATATACGTAAGAATTGGACCTCGGACTCGCTCTCAATGGGGTGGATAGTTAAAAAAAGCAAGAAAGAGAAACAGTTTCATCGAGCTTGAAGCAATTTACTTAACATTGAGTGAGTAAATATTTGTTAAATCGTCTATATATTATCAGAATTGAAAGTTCATCAACTTGGCAAATTTTTACTCTGAATTTAACTGATTTCAAATATTATGATGCAGATTTCAATGCTGTTCATTCCCTTGCGTATTAAAGCGGCTTTGAACAATGAATGAACGATGTGTTACTAGGAAACGAAATATGTAACACATTTTATAACCTTACTTACAATAATTTCCTTTTACTTCATCAAGTAATCGAATATTTATGCCTGTCAAAGAATTTTTAAACCGTAATTTTTTGAAAACTTGTATACGAAAGAAAAATTTAAGACGCAATTGAAGTACTTTCGTAAGAAAAGAATTGTAATGTATACTTGTACAAACATTGGTGATGCAGTAGCATTTGTCATGCAATACTCACATATTTTTGACAAATTTCTATTCGTTACATCTAAGATAAAATTTTAATCATAAAAATTAGTACCTGTTGTTTTTTAATGAAGACCAAATTCCTTTTTACGAATTCCCCATTGTAAAGGACCGTAGCCCATAAGAAGATGAATGCATTGCTGGTGTAACGTTGGTCTTCCATACGTAGAATTTCACGACGAATGCGCATGTAACTCTTGCATAGTTGGCCGGAATAAAGCGTAGAGCCAGCGCAAAGGATCTGTCATTCCACTCGGGAGACTCGTCTATTAGCAATAGTGCTGTTAACTCTATCAAATAATGGTGGGCGATATTTTGATCTTTTAAAATCTTCTCAATGAAATCGGTATGGGTTTTCTGTGCGATCTAACCATTGTTATTTTTTTGGCAAAAGTATTCATGACGATCCCACTATTTCTTATGACATGAATATTCTTCTCACATCAAGTACACTAATAATTGCCTCAGCATTCTTTGTACCGTACCCTTCTAACAACTTACCCAAAACGAAAAGCAGTTACTTCAGTACACTGATGCACACTTCAATTTTTTTGGAAAAATTCTAAATAAAGTCATACTTTTGTACATGTGATACTAGGTTTGAGGTCATAACATGATGCACTTATACTGTCCATATTCTTCTTCAGTGCAGTGGTATGATACGCTCGTGCGGTACGGTACACAAGCTTGCGCAGTTCTCAATACATCTTGCGAAATATGTGATTCTGATTCAGGAGCACATATATGGACTACATACACACGTGTTCTTCACTTCTCATTCCGCAATATCTGCAGATCCCAAATTCCGTTACACTTTTGAATGACGACATCTAAGTGGAGGCTACGACCTAATTAAAGCCTACGTCAGATTCCAAATCATCTCATTGCGATATTCCTAACTGCACCTCACAGAAAAGTTATTTACGACTCTCCAATGTAGCGCAGATCTACGATATAAAAGATAATGACGGTCGTAGATTTCACTGTAGTTGACACTTTGCAGTGTACCTCTCGACCCGCTGAGGAGAAATGCAACGCTATGTCATTTAGAAATTGCGGGTAATGAGGGGGCGCGTGCGGCAGCGCTGCGATGACGCGGCTGCAATAGCCAAATGAGCTCGAGCTGAGCGGTGACTTCGTTGATGAAGAGCGTGTTCTGGGGCTGCATCGGCGATAGAGAAAGGATATTTTTTCATAGCCTAAATAACAATATTTTTATATCTATATCAATATTTTTTTCATCAAGACATGAAATTATTAAAATTCCTTATGAAGATATAAATAAGGAAAATGTTGCACGGCGATGCTCTACTTACTTTATATAGAATAATTGTTACGTAGAAGAACATTTCAATGCGTGAGTGAAAGCCTCTGTTTGATTATATTGTTTATCTAAAAAACACATTAAGGCAAATTAAATGAAAAATAAAGTAAGACTCTCGAGCGTTCAGCAAACTGAAACTACTTATCAAGTGATTGTTCGATAACAGAAAACTGAACTATTCATTAATTTCAAACACTTCTATTCGTTGAGGTCATACAATAGCATTCATAGATTTCATACATAACCGTTCATTAACTTCATGCATAACTATTCTTCAATTTTCTTCAATTTCCTGCGTAGCTCTGCGTTAACTAACAAATTAACTACTGAAAATTTTGTATGTAACAATTCGGAAACTACGATCTTGATCACTCATCAGTAATTGATGTTGAAACACGTGAGTCGAATAAAATTTGAGCATCATCGGTATACTGCATTCGAATCTCTTTGCATGCACTTTATTACAGCGTTAAATACAAGCAGGCGCGAGGACGGAACTGATGACACATTTTTCACGGGAACGTTTTTCTTGGCTTTTGTGAACGTTCCAACTAAACTCAATGTGAAGCAATTTATTACCACTGGTGTTGCACCGTTTAAAAATATTACAAACATGGATTTCTCATACCATTACAATGGGCAGGTTTTTATACATAGCTACTTGTGGGCCCGGATAAATTCTATGACTTCTAGGGCATGCGACAGGACCTTATGCTAAGCGCACATATACATGTAAATACCCTAATACACTTATACTAAGCTTACACACGACAGTGTCTGAATGGTGTTTGATAGGTGTGCTACTGTTACATGACAGGTGCATGACAGGTACAGGGCAGGCGTATCACGAGTGCATTGTACATAGGTGCGCTTGACATGTGCACAACATATGCAATGACTATGCAAGTAAACGTCCAAATTCTATTAGAATGATGAAAGTTAAAACACCAATGATTTACGCCGTTCATATCTCCTGGTATTCATGCTTGTTTTCACGATCCGCTGGCCCAACACAGTCAGTTTACAAACTGCATTTTTTTCTCAAGTTACACTCTGTGCGTAGGTCTGAAATTCGTTCGAAAAATAGCTGTAGATACGGTTCATAAAAAATTGTGATATTGCAAATTAACTATAAGGACTAGAGTGATAAACTGTTCATTTGCTCGCTGACCATTATGATTCTAGTGATAACTGTCCACTTGCTAACTACGATACTCTATCGAACTAACTGGAATAGGCCACCAATAGATGGCGTTCAAAGATCGCTCTCTCGCAAATGACCAATTTTAACTGCAACAAAAGAAGAGGCTTCTAAACCCCTTATCTTGTGATCAGCTATTACGACATGTTCTAAAAGCCGGTCATTATGAAACCGGTCCCTGCTTCTTAAGCAAGCTTGTGCGGCCTACGTGTATGCTCGTATCATGAAAAATGATACGCATTCACAAAGTGCGTCGTGGTCGCAGCTGTGACCGTTCGTACCTGTAAGAGGTAGGACGGCGCTGTGTTGCGTACGGCCGTGTATCTATTGAGTAAATCTAGTGCCATATGAAACGTAACACGGTCAGAATATACTCTACTACTACGGGGTGACGCAAGAAACGGAAACCCATTTTTAAATTAGTGTATTTTACAAACTATTAATGCTAGGCCTTTTCTTGGAAGACTGTGTGATACGTTGACATTTTGAATATATTTGTTAAGCCTCCATTTATCTAGGATTTGTATCATGAATACCAACATTAAATGGGCTTCCTTTTTTTTGCGTCACCCTGTATCTATGGCATATATGTATTAAACATATACAGTAAATATACAGGGCGTCCCAGAAAATGTTACCTCGTTCTGTGGAGTATATTAGTCGTAAACTATTTACAGTAGAAAAAATTATATTATCCCCTTTTGATTGGAAATTTTTTCTATCTCTAGTTATGAACAGATTTTAACACTTTAATTTGCTAAGATACAATACTTCCTAAGAACTTACTCTTAATAGTAAAAGTGAAATAAATTTCATTATGCGCTACCGTAATAATTATATAACAAAAGGATGCTTTTCTTCAACTGCCATCAATATATTTGCAGCAATTATTTTGAAGCTTCATATTATTGACGGTCCAGCGTATCATGGTGAAAATTGTCCTGGAAACAACAAGTGCGAATGCAGTTGTAGAATGATTTGAAAACTCTTTTGGGGGATTCTTGAGAATTCAAGTGCAGTTAATTTTCAGTAAAAAAATACTTACGAACCGTTTGCATTTATGCTTGTCGATTGTTCCCTAGAAAGTTTTCTTTGAAGATGAGTGGATCTGTCGTAAAATAAGGGAGATATTTGAAAAAAGGGTATTGGATATTTTATTTTTGAAACTAACTCATTAGGGAAATCGACCAATCTTCAGTATAATAGCTACGATTCCACATGGTATAACTCCTTAGAGCGTGAATATTAAAAATTATTTTTTTTCGACGCAACTGTACAATCACAAATTACAATGCAAACATGTTTGTAGCTTGAGGCAAAAAATAAATTTCTTCGCAGAAAGAATTAACGTATATTTTTGCAGTCAGTTTACGAGTTCTAAGAACATGAAAGAATAGAACACGAAAATGGGATGCAATTATTAGTCAGTTTAAGGCGTCTTAGCCTGCTATTTTCCAAAGAACCCTCTTGAGCTAATATTCATGCCGAATTATTACGCGTTAGCTCTAATTTGGAATTAAAACGAAAAAAATTCACGAGTCAATTTGAGATAATTTTCTATTTATTTGAACTCTTCAGCAACAATGTTGTTTAAAATGTACGGCTCATCTCTTCTGGTTGTTCACGTTTTCGGCTTATCCACGCTATTTTAGGCTTGATTTATCCACTTCAACTGGAACGTTAGAAACAAACTTTAGCTTCGCGCAGGTGTTGGTTGTGGAAATTCCAACCTTACAATAAATAATCATCCACCAATAAGTTGAACACTTGAGTCTTACAACTTTGAAGTTGAGAATAATTTGGTGATTTACGGACCACTTAGGCGGTAATTTGACCGATTATTTTCATTCTTTGTGTCGACGTAACATGTACTTATAATAATTGATGAAAATTCTTGACATCCGAGGCAAGTTCAAGATTTGAAAAGACGACATGTAAACCCAAAATTTAGAAACAAGAACATTAAACAATACTAGCAGGACCCCTGAAATTTCACGGAAATTTAGATAAACAAACTTTAGATAAACCAGCCCGTGAGAAGTCCTCTCGAGTGATGGACAGAGGTTAAGTGTTCAGGGCAGAGATAGTCCGGTCTTGGAAGCAATTTTCTTTATGATGATGCGAGTAGTCTGAACTCTATTTGGGAAACTGACATTGTGCCGTGAAGACGTGCTTTTTATAGCAAAACATGCAACCCGTATACAGGAAACCTCGCTCGGGACCTACAATTGCACTTGAAAGGCGGCGAAGCATTACGGAATGGTAGGTAGGTAGGTACAAGCGTATTAATATATAAATAGTGGGTACTCGCATATCAAAATCGAGAAACCCTGGACCAGCGTGAGGGGAGACACAGCGACCTCAGATGCACCCCAGTCTCGCCACTCCACGGCTCAAGAGTCTCATGCTATGGCAATCACTGCTAGCTTCCCGTCCGAATCTACTGGAACCTCATTCCCGTTCCAGACGTCATTATCAAAACTTTATTTATCTTAGAAAACATAGTCGTTGGCGAAGAAAAAGGACCAGTGTTTCTCAAAATTTCTAACACATTGTTAAAGTTAATATGATATATGCAAGTCTCTATTTGTTGACCTCGTTTACGCGAGAAGAGTTTCACCTATTCAAGATGCTGTTCGAAGCTGATGTTCAGGAAATCAGGATTAATAATTGTTTCCTCGAGCTGAACTCACTAACTTTTATTGATGTCTCGTAGTAGGGTATGAGACCAGCGTTGTACTGGATTTTCCAGATGGGGTCGGATGCTTGATGAAGCTCTAGATATATGTATATATAGTAGTACGCAGGTCTTTGGACTTTAAGTCACAAAATCTATCTAGTATAATACTAAAACTCTGGTCGTCTTGCTCGTTTGCTAGCTTGCTTGAAACCGTGCACACGATTGTCTGTCGGATCTGCGATATTCGAAATTTATACTCTTCGTTTAATCCTGTATTGTGGATACCGACTTAACTGCATAGGGTATATTTCTCGATACGGTTTGAATTTCATAAATTTTATTTGACCCAACGGTTCACGTGTCGTCTAGTATAATACTAAAACTCTGGTCGTCTTGCTTGTTTGTTTGTTTGCTTACTTGCTTGAAACCGTGCACACGTTTGTCTGTCAGATCTGAGATATTCGAAATTTATACTCTTCGTTTAGTCCAGTATTGCGGGTACCGACTTGACTGCATAGGATATATTTCTGGATACGGTTTCATTTTGATAAATTTTATTTGACCCAACGGGTCACGTTTCGTCTAGTTTCCTATAAAATCTAGAATTCTGGTAGTATTCTTGACACGTTTTTCTACTCGTTTGGCATACTCGAGGTCTTAAGCGAGAATGATACCAAGATTTTTTCGCTGCCGTGTGATTAGAAAATCCGACTGTTAATTTCGTTATTTGTCACAGTATATTTTCCAACGTTAAGGCTAATTGTCAGGTTTCGTTCTAAAAAAGTATGCGACTGAGATATGTTGGATAACAATTTTGTCCGCTCAGGGAATGCCCTGGGGTTGGGTTTCATGTCGTCCGCGAACTTGACGGCCTTGCTTATTATTTTCTTGGCAAGATCATTGATGAAAGTCATTAAGCGCGGGCCTTTGACGCTTTTTTGAAGAAAGCCTGACGGTCCTTGAGTCAAGTCACTATATTGCTCGTGAATCATCATTGATTGAGTGCAACCAGTGAACCAGTTTCATACCAATGAATGTAGCTGCCTTGTATACTATCAACTGCAACTTTAATAGTAAGCCTCAAGTGGGGAACATTATCGAAATCTTTCTCGAAATCGAGGCGCATTCGGTTTTCTGCTTTGAAGCTGTAGACTTAACTTGTAGATTGCAATGATCCTCACGATTAATGCGGAATTGACTGAATGTCGTAAGGTGAGGAACAGTCAGATGAGCTTTAGCGTCGTATTTGAATCTGTGATTCAGTTGTTGATTGTGGAAGATTTCTGCTGTATTTAGTGGGTTTGCATTGTTTGTTATGTATTAAAATGTCAGCGTCATACCCAGAAGATACAGAGAGAAAAAATAATGAAAAAGTTGTACCATCTGTCATTCATGAAGTCTTCTAGCAGAACCAATTTTCACACGCTTATAAAACAGACGAACGGGAGCTCAAAATGAATATCAATTATAATTGCTACATGCAGCACAGACATACTAAACTCATGACCTAATACAAAAGCAAGACATTAACAAGTTTAGTTACACGCAACAAGCTCAGTAAAAACCCAACAATGTTCAAAACACATGAAATCGAGTCCGAATTTGAATGCGATATTAGAGACCGAGAGCCTCAAAGTTTTTCGTATTTTGGCATTACTAATTCAACCATCTCCGGACGACTCCGCGTGCACTTCATATCCGGTTGACCTTAGTACAGTTTCAGAGTAAACATACATAATACTTACCCAGCGGTAACTAGTGAACAACACCACACACGTTTACTCTCAGCCTGACTTTGATAGATTACAAAGAGTAGAAGCTCTTTTGATACAGGCTAATTTCCCCGCTACCAGCAATCAAACCACAGGCTCATTTCATTGACTAAAACTTTCCTGACTGTGCCCAACCTGCTGACGCGCTGTTGGCTTCACCTTACTGCGTTTCTCTCTCTCAGGGACTTCCGTCCAACCAACTTTTCTCCTATCCACCGTTCAACTTTTGTCAAATACATCTTCACATAGGTGCCTTCAAATGAGTGTCAAATTTGACTTCAAATATTTCTGTGTGAGGACAATATGTTACGTTCCTTTCCATTTGAATTTTCATTGACCTGAAGATGCGTGCTACAGACACGCAAAATGCTTCACCTGATGAATTTACAAAAGTGCATTTCTTCCGTTCGTTTATACCTTATACCCTACTATTCGCTTTGAAATTTGAAGATATGAAAAATTAAATGAGAAGTTATCATTGCATTTAACAAAACATGTATTCGAGACGGACTGCATCCCAATTATTCTAATATAAGAGCATTTTAATTATTTATTGTTTCTTGAAGGCCAGGGAAGTTTCTTTTTTTGAATTTTTTTTAGTTATTTCATTTGTTTGAGCAAAATTTTTTGAAAGGTGGCCGCAAATGTGGATGGAGAGTTTCCATTGGTATGTTGAAATGTTATGTTAAACGTTTCGAATTGCATTCATTTTCAAGAACAAAACTGGAATAAAACAAAGTCAATCAATCTAGTAGAATTGACAATTTTTAGTTATTAACTGAAAGTTTTGGTATTTAGATCATTGTACCTTGGAGTCTTTATATTAACGGCTAAAGATACCCTCTAAGAAATGGAGAGCGCATCCCCTTTGAAAATAGTCAACCGCTTAGCTCTGTCCAAGTATGAATCACAGTACTACTATTCTCCTTTTTTACTATTGTAATTCTTTCTTGATTTCTGAGTTTCATCCGAAATGTGCCAAATCTTTATTGTTTCTCATCATCATTTCAGACTATTAGTGGCAAATGAGCTACGAGCTAAAAACGTTCAAATGAAAATCTTTTAAGATTCCTCTTCTCTCTCACCTATACGACGAATTTGCAACGCCAGAAAAATATTCGGAATCATTATTTAAACAAGTCTCATACATACATACGTGTATATATGTTTAAAAATTATAGGAGTTTTTCTGGAGAAATAAATATTTTTCCCAAGCTTTCAAGTTGTTGTGCACAACTCATTTTCAAGGGAACAAGATTTCGAAAAGCAACGGATAAAGTAGGAACGCGTATATATAAACAGAAATAATTTTTTTGACCCTACATTTTTTCGTTGTACACAATAGTAAAAATAAATACAGTTATCACTCAATTAGTTTAATACACATTTCGAGACCATCTCGTAATAAGTGTCGGAAATTTCGAAATGCGTATTATGAGAATTTTGATTATTATTGAAGTAAAACCCTTACACAAGTTATTTGGATCCAACATTACCTTTCCGATGTCAAGTTTTCGTTTTTTGGCTAATTGATAGCCATTTCCTTTACAACGTATATGAACGTGAAAATAAATTTAATTTTCGTCAATATTTCTTTGATATTCATTTTGTGACTCCTACACTCATTTACGGGCTTCTCCAGTGTAAAAATGTTATCACAGTCGTTACAATTTATTTACCATTGCATTAGTTTTACATGATATAGCTCACGTTTATTAGTTATTGTTCAATTTAGACTGCATAATATTTTTCGGTTTGTTAGCGAGACAAACTTAACGTTTTCTAAGTAGTCGATTCAATCTTTCAGCTGCTCCCCTTATGTGAGCAAAATAACCGTTCGTTGATAAAATATAACTGATTTGAGTTTTTCGTCTTCATAATTATCGGAGTAGCAATATTTTTTGATAAGATCCACAGGAAATTTCATTGCGGCGCATTTTGTCGATATGGGATGGTATGTCTTGAACTTTCAACAGTTGTTAGAATTCATTGCTGTATTGTTAGAATTCATTGCTTTATTGCACCAAACCTCACAGAACCTTCTTCTTACCCTTTAGACACATGATCAAGATACGATAGTTTTTGATCGTCTTTTCCCCACGTGAACTAGGTATAAGGAATAATTTTGTTACTGATATTTAGAAATTCGTGAACGTATTGTTCGAGGACTAAAGTCATAATATCATGAAAATACATTTCCAACTCACTGACTGGCAGTGAGCTTTATCGAAAATTTATTTGTTGGTTCATTGCATCATGAGTTCTGCGAGAACCATAAATACATGAGAACCAATTGGGGCTCCAACTTGTATTTGAAGATATCTTTATTCCGTTGGAAAATATCGGTTTTCTGGCAAATGCAGAAGAGCTTCTTGACATTATCGGGCTTCAGTTTATTTTAAATGATATTTTATTTTGATTTCATTTGAGGTCCGGCATATTGGAGAACTAGAGCTAAGTTTGCCCTAACTGTAGAGGAAGATGTCTCATCTAACGGAACAAAACCGTGGTAGGCAGGATTATCTCTGAAATACTTTTTATTTGATGAGTATTTTCCGCTTCCATAGAGCAAATTCAGTTATTGAAGTTTAGTGTTTTCGTAAAAATTTTGAAGTTTCGTAAGTAGGTGAACCGACGAATAATAACATGGGTGAAGTAATGTCTTTGCTTACGAATTTTATCAAACCATTGAAAGCGTGTATAAGCGCCGTTGTGTAATCTAGTCTCCGATATAAATTTTTATTTATAAAGTTTTCATTTCACACTTATTTATCTATTTATTCAACTTTATTTAAACATTTCAAGCTTTTCGAATACCTCCACGTCATTTCGATGCTCTTAATTTTTGTCGTCTTGCTCAGTTCAGTTTGAAATCACAGTCACACTTCCAATGTCGGGTTTCGCAATTGTCTTTTCATCACTTGTTATTCTTTATATAGTTTTAATTTATTTTTGTGACAAATCCTGGTTTCGTTACTATGATAGTTTCCATAGGCTTGTGGTTTATTGCCTCAGAGTAATAATTTCATCTTGGTTGGCTTTTTTCGGATTCATTATAGGATGTTCGATTTTTGAGATGAATTGTAGGAGATCATGCTCGCTAGTTCTATAGCAGAGGTTAAACTTGAGTAAAAAAAACACTTGGTCATCTTCATCAAGGGCTTTATTTGGATATATTTTTATCTATTACCATTGATCATTGGTGCTTCCTTCAGGAGATTGTTTTCTTCTTTTCTCAGCCATCAAAAGTCGGTTGTTGGACATGGGCTTTCCCTCGAGCTTCTTATCTTTGCCTGTCTTGTGCCAGTCTAAACTGATATCGTCCTAATTTGTTCAGATCATCGCACCACTTCGTTTTCTGGTGACCTCGGATTCTCGTGGGTCCTCTTGGAGTCCATTTCGTTATTCGAGTCGTTCATGGATTGTCTGTTCATCTGGACAGGTGGCGTTCCCTGTTCCACTTGAGCTTCCTGACCGTCTCAAGAATATCTAACTTGTTTATTTCACAGATCCATGGGACGGTTTTTCGTTCTCATCACGTGAGGCTTAGAATGATCCGTTCATGAACTCTCTGTATCGTTCTCAGTTTGAGTGTTCGCTTATTCCCCTATGTTTCGTGTTTCTGGTCTGAAGCTGATTGCAGATAAAACGATCAGAAAGTTACCTTTTTCGGAAAATCAGAATGATTTTATTTTTAAAGATGGAACTTGCTCTGTCTAAGGCTTGCCAGTCGCCTAAAGTGATTTGGCGTTTGATTTCTTGTTTTTTTGAGGCAGAATCTATGGAGATGTGTAAGCCGAGGCGGATATAATGATCAACCTCCTCGATCTTAGGGTTTCCGATGTTGACGCTAATTTCGTCTTCTACATGTTCGTAGCGCATGACATTGTTCTTCCTTGGTTTTATGTTTAATCCAACTTTCAGGCTAGATTCATTGAGCTCTTCCACCGTTTGGTTTAACAACTGGGGACTGTGCAAAAAACGATGAAATCAGCGGCGTATCTGAGGTGACTAAGGTATTTGCCATCTATTTTGATATCCTTTTGTCCTCATTCAGGGTTTAGGAAGACTTTCTCGCCACAAGCAGTTAACAGCCTTGTAAAACTGGTGTCACCTCGTCTGACGTCTTTTTAAAATTGAAATCGTGTTGAAGCAGACGATTAAACATATTTACAAAGTTTATTTATGCTTATATTTTGTCTCATTGAGTTTTAATCATTCATTGATGGGCTACGGTAAATAATATTTCGAAAAGGTTAGCTGGAAGATAGTTTTCAATTCTTTTTCTTACTTTTAAATTAATGTTATGATATTGTCTCATCCGGTAATGATCTTCATTAATAAAACATTGAAGGTATAAATTTCCTGTACCCTTGTCAACTGGCAGGGGATAGGGAGTTGGGAATGAGAGCTGTTGGCCATCCAACCACAAAGAATGGGAAAACATGGACTTTGAACGAATACGATACTGATGATGATTACCAATCAAAAAAGCTTTCCTTGTTAGAGTTAGCAGTCCAAAACGTAAAGGCGGTGGTAGTTGGTCGTTCTTTTCTTTTTGCATCAGAGGTTGAAAGTCAACTATTTTCTTGCAGCCGATTATTTTTCACAACACAAACAGAAACTTTTCGCAGTGTTGTGGATCTGGTGGTCAAAATATGTATGTTTTGAAATATTGGATTTCCAAGTCATGTCTTTTAGGAACATTGGGGAAATTCTTCCAAGAAATTATGCATTTGTTTTCATTGGCTTTCGAGCTGTTGTACAGAATTTATTTTTAAGGTGACGATATTTTGGAAATTGTGGCAAATATGGTGAGTGCGTATATCCAGTCTACAGAAATTTAATTATCGGGGAACTGTTCACTTTTCCGTTTTATAAAATTGTTAAAAGTTAGTCAAGTTATCTCATACTCAATTAACCCTATATGATTTCTTTAAAGAACTTCAATGCTTTGAAAAAATGTATCCAGGGAATAAAAATTTGAAATATATTTATGTAGAGTAAATTTACAGCAAATATGCACTCGAGTACTTATAGGGTGGCGCAGTAGTCACTTCACCATTTGAAAATTTAATACACGACAACTTATACCGGCATAAAAAAGCGTAACATAGGAAATGAAAGATAGAATCAGGAAGTTTTATCTTGTGTCGATGATACGGATTTGAAGCATAGTTTGTAATCGAAATTTATACAATTATCATATCCCGAAAATGCCATAATACAGCAAAACAAACGAGCAAACATAGTGGAAAGTTATTATCCTTGCAATGGATTGTTAGTTGCAGTACAGAAGGACATGATAAGAACATTTAATCAACAAAGGCCTTCCAAACATTGCATTATTGATATGATTTCATGATTCAGAGATTTTGGCTCAAGATCCAGACGAAAACCGCTCTAACAGACCGAGATCGGTACGAAATTCATGCGTAATTCAACCTGTTTCATGGAGTGTTGCAGCAGATTTAAAAACGTCGACAATGGAATGCTCCATTCAACCAAGAATTTCACGATCATTTCAACGCATTCTAACAAACGATTTAAAAATATTCCCCTATAAAATTTAGGTAATATGATTCTTAAAGTTTACAGATTACCCAATTAAAAATCAAGGACGTATCGCCGTCGAATCATCGGTGAATCACCAACGAAATGTCCACTTTTTGGCCGAAGTTATCGGCCTATATATGTACGTCCACGGCCATCCGCGTCGCTCGTCTTTGCCTCTTCCCTGCACGTCCATGATCGTCCATTTACGTCTCTTTTCGCCGGCGATAAACCTTGGATTCACAGGTAGACGTCCTTGAATTTTGTGCTAAAAAATGCTCTCGGACGCGCACAGCCATGACACGCCTTTGAATCACTCCTGAATCATATATATACATATATATACTTAATCAACCTTAGGTGGACATTCCGTGTATATGTTGCAGCTTTGAGTGGACGCACGAAATAGGTGGACTTTTTGGCGTCCTTCAATTTTTTTGATGTGTAAATTAGAAACAAAATCTTCCCCCAATTAAGAAATAACTCAGTTGACATCATCTTCGTGTCAAAAATATTGTAGTGTGAACTGAAAAAGATAACCCTTACCAATGAAGAAATAAACACATTTATAAATACACTCTCTGAAACTTTGTATGTATAACAAAAATTGTACATATAAAGCGGCTCTGAGTGGACGTGCTATAGGTGAACATTTTGGTATCCACGTAAGGCTATCGGTCTATATATTTAATTCATTTGTTTAGTGCTCAGGGCTATTTTTTTAAAGTTACCCTGCAATATTAACAACACGAAGATGATGTCAACTGAGTTATCACTAATTGGAAGAAAAATTTGTCCTTAATTTAGACTTGAACAAATTGATGGAAGCAAAAAGGTCACCCATTTGATACGTACACACAAAGGCAAACAATGTGCACGGAACAGCGGTAGCAGCCGTAGGGGCGATTGCCGCCGCTGCTGCCGCCATTGCCGCCGCTGCTGCTGCCACTGTCGACACCACTGCCAACGCCGCTGCTGCCGACACTGCCACTGCTACTATTACTGCCGCTGCTGGTATCACTACCATCACTACTGCCCCTGCGGCTGCCTCCTCTACAGCCACCACTGCCGGCCAAAACTGTCGCTGACACTGCCTCCGCTTCCGCCACTGCCACCACTGTCAGTGCGACCAGTGCCACCACTGCCGTCACTGCTGCTGCCGCTGCTGCAGGTGTTACTGTTGCCGCCGCTATTGCTGCTTTTACCGAAATCTTTAGCAAGCGCGATTAGCGTCTATTCCATTCTCCTTGGGAGTAATTTGCGCCCATCGCGGGACGTCTACTACCCGAAGGGTCAGTTGCACCCATCTTGTGTGTAACTTGCCTCCACTCCAGTGTACTTTGCACCCGTGGTGTAATTTGCGCCCACCGTGATCAAAAACTCTGCGACAGATTTCAGCACTGAGTAAATTACGCCCATTTCATGCAGTTTCCAATTCGTCTTTCAATTTAGACTATCAGCATAGCCGAATGGAAGTGTTGCTTTTTCTTGGTTCATACATACGACAGAATATACCAGAGATTTGATATGTTCCAGTGATATTTATTTATTTAGGTAGATATTGTATTGATATTGGTACGGATGTATTCGTAACTAGTCGGAATCACCGAGTACCGTGATGAGTCAAGGCACGTAGGTGCCATGATAGGTGCCGGTACATAGGTTCCACAATAGGTGCTAGTACTCAAACACCATATTAGGTGCCGGTACATATGTAGATACCATACTAAGTGCCAGTACGTAGATACTGTTATATGTGCCCGCTATATGGCTACCATACCTGGTGCCGGTACATAGTACCATACTACTTGCCGATCCATGGTCCCATACTAGGTGACGGTACATACAACCATGCTGGGTGCCGGTGCATGGTACCATAATATGTGCCGGTACATGAATACTGTAACAAGGGCTGCTACATAGCTACCACACTAGATGCCGATACATAGGTCCCATAATATGTACCGTTACATGATACCATACCAGATGCCGATACATGGTCCCATACTAGGTACCGGTACATGGTACCATACTATATGCCGATACATGGTACCATACTAGTTGTCGGTACATAGGTTCCACACTAGGTACCGGTATATGATACCATACTGAATGGCGGTACATAGTACCATACTTAGTGCAAGTACATAATACCACACTAAGTGGCAGGTTATGGTTCCATATTAGCCGGTGCATTGTACCATACTAGGAGCCGGTACATAGATTCCACAATAGGTACCGATACATGGTACGACAGTGATTGCCGGTACACAGTACCATACTGGGTGCCAGTACATGGTAACATAATAGGTGCCGGTGCATGGTACCATACTAGGTGCCGGTACATGATACCATACTAGGTGCCAGTACATGAATACTGTAACAAGGACCGCTACATAGCTACCACACTAGATTCCGATACATAGGTCCTATAATAGGTGCCGTTACATGATACCATACCAGATACTGGTACCTGGCTTCATACCAAGTACCGGTGCATTGTACCATACTAGGTACCGGTACATGGTACCATACATGGTGTCAGTACATAGTGCCATACTAGGGGCCAGTACATGGTATCAATCTGGGTGCCTGTACATGGTACCGTACTGGGTGTCGGTACATGGTATCAGACTAGGTTTTGGTGCATGGCACTATTCATGGTGATAGTACATAGTACCGTTCTAGGGGCCAGTGCATAATACCATACTAGGGGATAGTACATGATACCATACTAGGGGGCAGTACATGGTTCCATATTAGTTACCGGTACATTGTGTTATGCCAGGTGCCGGTACATGGTACCATACAAGGTGCCGGTTCACGGCACCATACTAGTTGTCGGTACATGGGTTTCATAAAAGGTGCCGGTATATTATACCATACTGAGTGCCGGTGTGATGATAGAGGTAGTAAGGAGAAGATGAATTATATAATGTTGGGAAAGAGGTTTGGAAAAATTTAGATCGGTGCAGAATGAATATACTTTTGCAAAAATATGAAGTAATGTTAGACTATGTATGGAAGCGCCAATCACCAACGGTTTCAAATTCCAATGGCCTAAGGGGAAGCGGACGTTTCGCGCAGTTGGACGTTTCCTTTGAGAGGTGAAGACCAGTGCGCGGGGCAACCACAACACAAAATCGATTGTCGCTTTGCTTATAAAATCTGTTAAGGCGGTAAAATGGCATGTTGCAAGTAATTAGGGTGGATTTTTGAAGCAACGAAGGGTGTTTAATCAATACAAATATATCCAAGAAGACTTTGTCGTAGTGAGGAACTTCCCTCGTGTAATGATTGGGCTTTCAGAGAAGTGAGACGTAGCTTATGCGAGACGAGTGTATCGACTAAAAGCATAGATCAAAGTAGTTTGAGTAGAGGCGTCTTTTGAACAAAGGGCTAAAATTAGGCTACATGACGTCGTCGCGTGCGAGTGAAGAAAATATGCCTCGAGTGTTTAGTTGAATATATAGGACGGTTCCATCACATCGTGGCATGGGTAAGATTTCCTTTTATTTATTTTGATACAAATGATCACAAAT
>VOMN01042485.1:0-12843 GCA_014899125.1 Orchestia grillus
TCTGCACACACCAGAAATATCTTTCCAGAAACATTCGAGCTTCATTTCCTCACAACCTCGATTGTGTTATGACTTCGACATATCATGTCATCGTATGTTACTATTGTTGTGGACCAGTTTTTAATGCTTGAGATTCCTTTAGGAAGCGTTGTAAAGTTTATCATTGCTATCGAGAACATGTGTCGTCCAGCGTTAGATCAGCGCGTGTGAGCAGAATGGTCTGGTCTCGCGTTGCAATGGCGGCAATACTTTGCAGGACGGGCAATACGTGTGTCAGGCGCAAGGCACATTGCCTCGTAAGAAAGGGAATGTTTTACTTGAGAAATATCTGTCAGCTGGGGCAATATCTTACTTCAGAGCAAAAGGAAAGGATGCATACAGCGCATCGTCTGCCCCAAGATGGCACTTTACGCGCTGAACAAAATTGTTTTATTTCTAGGAACAGCTTTTTTGCTGGACGTTGTGAAAGCATTGTTTGCTGCGGAATGTATTCGCAAGTTTCTTGTTGTGGTTTGGGAATGGTTCAAATGGAATTATTTGTTCATAAATGTTCTCTCATCAATGCGTGATGCTCCTGCACCAATGTTCAATTTTACATTATTTGGACTGACCTAAGAAATATTGTCTTAATGCTAAGTGACGGTGTGAAGCTTCAATCAAATTGTGAAAGGCTCGTAACTAATAGGAAATGATATGGTACTGTTTACAGCATAAATTTGCGTTTCCTCTCTCGAAATTTGTTTGATTTTTAAGTTACTCGCATCAATGTTCGATGATATTCATAAATAATTCAATATTATTTATCGTAAACATTATTTTATCGGTGATCCTATTGTAATGACCTTGTGTCTAAGAAACGAAAGAAAATGTGTAAATTCCTACTGTAAATAAAGGATATTGCAGAGCGGATGGCTTGTATTTCTATGATGCGCTCTAACGAGTTTCTGCAGGACATTTAAGGTTCTTCTAATCTGTCTATAAAGTGGCATGAAATATTGCTGTGCATTAAGTCTAGCGAAATACAAACCAGTATTTAAATACCTCCCCCACTGTAGTACAAAAAAGCGTGTTAAAAGGTGATGAAAAGTCTACGGAAATGCAAACCAGTATTTAAATACCTCCTCCACTGTAGTGCGAAAAAGAGTTTTAAAAGGGGATGAAAAGTCTACGGAAATGCAAACCAGTATTTAAATACCTCCCCCACTGTAGTGCGAAAAAGAATTTTAAAAGGAGGTGAAAAGTCTACGGAAATGCAAACCAGTATTTAAATACCTCCCCCCCTGTAGTACGGAAAAGCGTGTTCAAAGGTGATGAAAAGTCTACGGAAATACAAACCAGTGTATAAGCACCTCCAAATGATTTTCGTCTTACCAATCTGTACAGTAATTCATATTCGATCGTAAGATATTCATACACAAGTTCGTTAGCTTCGGGAAGTGGTTGAAGTTATGATAGAATTCCCTACAAATTAAAACATATATTTACTAATTATGATTCAAAGTTGATGTTTTGATTTGAAGGAAGCTAGTTACACTAGGAGTCAATGTATGAGCACAATTTTTATTTAGGTTTACGTTTCGAGAAGTAATTCAAAACCAATTTATAAAACTGCTTAATATATACATGTGCTTCTTTAAGATTGTAGTACATATACACAGCGGGTATTGATGGAGATAATTAGATTTGTAAACATTTCTATGGGTCTCGCTTCCCAGCATCAATTGACGGCTCACCACAACGTGTCTGTTTTTTAATCGTCTCCCACTGACGTGAGCATGCCTTGCCAATATACTCCGAATATTCTCGATGGGATTGATATCAGGAGACTTTGGGGGCCAACTCAAAGTAGCAATATAGTGGTTTTCGAGCCAATTAGTTGTCAGTTTTGCAGTATGAATTACAGAGTTATATTACTGGAATACTGCGTTATTCTGATGATGATTGGCCAAGAATAGAAGAAGACTTCGTTCTCAGACCTCTGTATACTTCAATGCGTTCTGTTTCTTTCATTTTCACCAAACTCGCCTCACCTTCGATTGAAAATGAGCTCCATATGATCAGTGATCCTCCTTTTCTAAATCGTTTCAGTTGTACTAAAGCCTGTCAGGTCCATCCAAATTAAACGTTTTCCATACGATAAAATGGCTTTTGACCAATCTTCGTTGATCCACTGCACTTTATCCCGCACCCACTCCTCTCGTCTTTTTTGTGTATCTTCATATCTTCATCAGTGCTAGTGCTGTCCTTCTTCTCCTCTTATATACTAATTTATCTGATGAGTTTAAAATTTATCTCACTCTCCTGGATATAATGTTAAAATCTAAGGACATTATTTCACTGTTATTCATTCTTTCTCTGTGGCGGGGGGGCTGGAACACCGTGCGAGCTACCCTTGTATTGAAAAGCGTCTTCATGGCTGCTTCAGTATTCTGCTAATTGCGCCCTAGAAATTCACGGTGCAGCTTTTCCTGGTTGCTTTGGCCCACGTCTACTAGCGACTCAAATCTTATCTCAGCTTCATGATGGTGTGCTCGAATGGTGTTACTGAGTTGCAATACCGGCGATGAAAGGATTTAACGTTGTGAACATTATACTAATAAATGCACTAATGCTTTTCATTTTGTTTAGGGTACAACGTGTGCATATTTGCATACGGACAGACGGGGGCGGGCAAGTCGTACACGATGATGGGGCGGCAGGAGGAGGGTCAGGAAGGCATCATTCCCCTCATTTGTGAGGACATGTTCAAGAAGATTAGCGGTAGCGTCAACGAGGAGCTCCAGTACTCTGTTGAGGTGTGTCACTGCCTGCTGGGATCTGCTTATGTTCACTGAACACGGCTTATTGAACATTGAACTTAATTTATCTACATCATCCGTTACTATTTTTCAACTAAAATGATTTTCAACCACTGTACTGTATGCGTCGCTGGGAACTTCATTTAGCTCAGTCACATTGTTTGTTTCCAGTATCATTTTTATCTGCTGAAATCATCTTTGTGAGTTTTTCCTTTTATATTGCTTCGACGTTGGTCTTCTTTATACTGGAACATTTCACAGAGTAATCAATAACTCTTTTTTGGACGAGTTTGTTGTGGTCTTATTTTTAGGGCTTTGTATTTCTTTGAGCTCTGTTGAGCTCTAATGAGCTATATTTGCTAAAATTTCAGTACCAGTTACTTAAATCGTTTTTGAACGCTAGTGAAGATTGGCTTAATTGGACGGAAATTTTGGTATAATAACCTTCGGTGTAATAAAGTCTGTTTTAGAAGAGACGTCACAAATAAAACAACTGCCGATAAGTAAGTTGATGTGAAGACGTAGGCCGCACTCCACCTTGCAGGTGAGCTACATGGAGATATACTGCGAGCGCGTGCGCGATCTCCTCAACCCCAAGAACAAGAACCACCTGCGTGTTCGCGAGCACCCTCTCCTGGGGCCATACGTCGAGGACCTCTCCAAGCTAGCCGTCATGAGCTACGATGACATCCATGATCTCATTGATGAAGGTTCGACTTCCCTTTGAAGCTCTTCTTCTTTCCGTGCAACCTTAGAATTTTGAATGTTACGTATAACCCTTACGACCTTATTTGAACATCTGCTGAACTTTGTCTAACGTTTCCTCAATGATCAAGTCCCACTTTCAAATTTTTATCATTAAACTTTCTGGAAATTGAAAGAGCTGAACAGATATATTTTCAGAATTCTTCGTACGTCTAAATCTTCCCTAATCGACAAGCTTATCAATCATTTGTTACTTTAAGATGTGAACAGTAAAATTGATAGCATCGTAACATGTGACATGTGACGCAGGCAACAAGGCCAGGACGGTGGCGGCGACCAACATGAACGAGACATCGTCGCGCTCGCACGCCGTGTTCACGATGGTGCTGACTCAGCGACGCCACGACCAGACCACCGACCTCTGGTCTGAGAGGGTCTCCAAGGTGGGTGCCCACCACCCCCGCTTGTCATTCAGAGCCTCCCCGTGTTTTGCAGCCGTGCGGTTTATGTCTGTATCGAAGGAGAGAAGATGCTGTTGTATTTTTTATTTCATGAAGTAATATTCCAATGTTGCTTCCGTTTGGGAAGCGATGATGTTTTTTTTTTCTTCTTAGTTTTCGGTTATTGCTTTAGAGTCTGCATCAGAGTTTAAAGGTGTGTTAGTATTTTCTTTGTAATATTGTGTTAGGTGTCCTTCGTATCATAGGTAGGTGATTGGTGAGTCGTGTTCGAGACTTGTTTTGTGTGTCAACGAAGTGATGATGGGGAAGCCTCTTACGTCTGATCTCTGAGTTAACAATTAATCGAATGTAAGTGTCTTACTTAAGAAAAATTAACGCTATGTTTTCTTGGTAATGTGAAAATAGTTGAGAGTAAGACTAATGTAAATGGCACGTCAATTGAAATAACTTTCAAGCCGTGCTTTTTAATTTATTTTCCTTGAGGTGCTTCCTCAAAATCTCGTGCATTTCTCACTAGAGCATCATAATTATTTTTGTAATAAATTGATCAATTCAGTTTTTGTTTTTTGTTCAACATTCCACCGAAGGTACACATGACATTGCAGTACTTTCTGAAAGGCTTTTCCATGAATACGCATTTTTTCTAGTCCTTCTAACCAGCCCCTCCCCCTGCCTCTAGATCTCCTTGGTGGACTTAGCGGGGTCCGAGCGAGCGGACTCGACTGGGGCGAAGGGGACGCGCCTCAAGGAGGGAGCCAACATCAACAAGTCCCTCACGACGCTGGGCAAAGTCATCTCCGCCCTCGCGGAAGTGGTGAGCGCCTGCGCCAGGAGCGCCTGATCTGTCCTCCTGTCGACACATTAGGGAGATACCAGGATGCAAATCCTCTCCCAATTTAATAGTATTAAAACTTAGTTTGATGCATTTGAATTTGGTTTTCTTTGCATTGTGGTGTTGGTAAATTGTAGCGATTTTGTGACTGTCAAAAGGGAAATTTTATTGACTGAATTTAGGAGCGGTACGTGAAGGCATGTGTGCATTTTGTGGGCTGTGGTGCACGCACGGCCTGACAGACGTGCGTTTGTGTCGGGAGACTCTGACTTGACGCGTAGGAGGGGCAGGAGAGGGAGAGTTGTGGGCTGTTTATTAGCCCATAGACTCATTTTCAGGGAATTTTTAAGCAAAGAATGAGGTAATGATTTTGAATCACTTTCCGACTATCTCGTTAGGCCGAGGTAAGATTTTATTATTAAAAGTACGCGAAGCTTAAATTGCTACTTAATTGTTCCGTTTCTCAAATAATTGCTAAAATTTCTGCTAGTTTTATGTGTTAACTTTAAAAAAAAATATTTTGACCAAATAGTATTATTTTAAAATTATCATAAACAAATACCTGGTATTTTTGCGATGGCTGTGTTCAGATACGGTCGGTGCTGTAGGTCTAATTGATCATTTCAAACTTTTGATCAAAAAAAGTTGATGATTTCCAGCTCATTGACTTGCATTTGACTTCGCAGGCGTCAAAGCCCAGCAACAAGAAGCGCAAGGGAGACCAGTTCATCCCCTACCGAGACTCGGTGCTGACGTGGCTGCTCAGGGAGAACCTGGGGGGCAACAGCAAGACCGCCATGGTGGCCGCCATCTCTCCTGCAGACATCAACTACGATGAGACCCTGTCCACCCTCAGGTGTGGTGTCGACGCTGTTGGAACTGTAGCGTAAATCTCTGGCGTTTGGAAGCATAAAATATTTGAATGGCGGAAGCATAAAATATTTGGATGTTGGAGCATGAAATTTGTGGATGCTGGAAGCACAAAATCTGAGGATGCTAGTAGCATAAAATTCATAGCCGTTAGTAGCCCGGAGAATGTAAAGGGTTGTGGGCTTGAAATTCTGAGGTGTGATGCGCATTTTATTTTATTTTTGTGTGTGTGACGTCAGGTACGCGGACCGCGCCAAGGCGATCCGCTGCAACGCCGTCGTCAACGAGGACGCCAACGCCAAGATGATCCGCGAACTCAAGGAAGAAATCCAGCGCCTCAGGGAGCTTCTCAAGCAGGAGGGCATCGAGGTCGAGGAAGGTGAGAATCTTGCTGTGAATTTCGAAGCGGCCAATGTGAATGTGAAATGAATACGTAAAACTATCCTTTTCTGAAACTTTCATCTGGTATGGACTTAGTCGAAGCGGACATGGCGAGTCAAGATGAATTCGCCGTGATTTTATTCACGTCTTCATCCTGTTTGAGAAATTTATTGCTGGTTGCTTACCTAACAATTAGAGTGCATTTTACTTTTTGGTGCACCATGCATAGAGAAATGTCGGAAGTTAAATCGACTTATGTAGTTTCAATCGGAATTACTCCTAGTGTGGGTCAAGTTCCAAAGTCTAATGCCATATTTTAATTGGATGTGAATGCCTGGAAAATTAGGGCTGATGGCTAACTATAAAGTTGAGGGCGACGCGGGGAGCGAGATGTCAAAGTTATTTATTTTTCATTTATATGTGATGGGCAATTTTTTCAACCTGTATTCGACTTTGTGTAATTACTGAATGTATTTTTTTTGGATACTGTTACCCTTCAATGGCAAAGTGTGCCCTGTCTAATATAATTTTGCTCATGAAAACCGGTGTTAAATTCGTTCTTCAGTTTTGTAATAGATCGAGCAGTACCAACATTAGATACATTAATGGTTTCTTCAAAAACACTGTGGAATATTGGTTCTTAGATCTGAGTAAATGACATGGATTTAATCATGTAATTTTTATACAGTTTTTAGGGAACTTGCACTAGTTGAGCTTCTTGTAAATAATGTTGCGTCCCATGTGACAGCGTGCACGGATTTCCAAAGTTTGGATGACACATCCGGCAGCCTGTGATGACTTTACTATAGCTTCCCCTTATGGTCTCGTCAGATGATGTACGCTTCGGTCATCTCTAATTTTCCAGTTGTTTACGGTGTACATGATTCTTTATTTTACTGTAAATATGTACAACTCGCATTCTCTGATTATTTTGTACTGGTGCTCGTCCACGGCGCTCGATAGATAAATATTTCTTAACCGAAATTTTATCGGTATTTTGGAAATATTCCCTGTCGTCTAAAGCGCAGGGACTTGAAAGGCTTTTTGTCCAGGTGAAATGTTGACGAATTTGACGTGCAAATTTGAAAGATGTTTAGTATGTCGTCTGAGTTCTCATCGTTTCCTCTGAGCTTGTGTTACATTTCGCTGAGAATTTGTCGCGTACGGACATTGTCGAACTGGCGCTGCAAAATCATTGCGGAAATGAAAAAAAAAAATTCGACTAATATCATAAGATGCAAACCCTCTTTTAGTGTACTGTTATTAATAATTGTTTTGATACGTTTGAATACTTTTCTTTTTATCTTGGAATTGGAGAATTGCTGGAATTTTGTGACCGTCAAAGGGAAGATTTTGTGGACTGAATCGTGAAATTATAGAAATATTTTGTTGTATTCGTTATTTAGCATTGCTATTATTTTTTTTCTACATATGTTCATTTTTCTAGTTTGTGTATTTGTAGCTGCGTATTATCGTCACGATGCGGTCGATGCTGTGATTGAGGCGCCGGAGATGCGTACATCTGGCCTATAAGTGTTTGAATGTTTGTATTGGATTCAATTATTCCGTGACTAATTCTTCTGAGTTCAGTACCTCGATTCCAGGTCCTTAAAATCAAGTTCGTATCTTCGTTGCATTACCTTAGATTTTGAAGTTTGGAAAACCTAGAATAGACTTTTGTTCACGTGGAGAACTTTGCGCCTTATTTTCAAGTTCAAGCAAAGAATACCGATAAAGTTTGTGTAGATTTTGAAGTTTAGTACTCACAAATAGGGCGTAAACGATGTTTGCGCTCACTCGATGATGGCATCTGTTTTTCTTTTGCCTAACACAAAATAGCGTAAAATTACATTTAGTAAGTCGGCGTCTTTTCCTACGCACTTTTTCTTCTTTATGTACGAAAAATATCAAATAAATATAACTCAGAAATGCATAGTGAATACAGCAGAATTTCACTTACTGAATAAATTGTATAAAAAGAATTTAGATTGATTCGTCATTAAATTTAGACATTGCTCTTCGGTGCTACGACAGGAGCAACATAATAGTGTTGAATTTCTCACATTTACCTTTGTGTTCGCTCGCGCATGAAGGCTGCTCTTCATTTTCGCTACTGAGGAAATTAAATAAAGGTTCTCTAAACATGTTTCTGTGAGGTAGTCAGAAAGAAATATCCTCAATGCCGTTCAAGTCATAGAATGTTAATTCGTAAGTTATTCTTAGGATTTTTCCACAGAAGTTTCTATTTCCGAAGTGATCGTTTTCATTCTTAGTACACAGGTGACTTAACTTATAAGTTGCCTATATTGGGCCTAAAGTTGCTGCTATAAACGGTTATAGCATTCCTTGCTGGCATTATTTTCATTTCAATGGTCTCCATGTTGCTGTGCCCTCGCTGCCATGAGCTGGTCGCATCCCTCAGGAGTCGTCACGGCAATTTTTGTGGTTAGGTTTAAATTAGGTTTCGAAAAAACCGCCTATTCCTTTTCTCGTATTTTTTCCATTAGTTTGTCGTTTGTGTCTTGTATACAAGTTGCTAACTTTACGTTCCAAGAACAGGAGAGGTATTCACTTGAGTTGTGGGCCCTGGACAGGTGTCGTGCGTGTTTTGTTTTATGTTCTGATGGAAGCTGAAGGTCGGCGATACGAGCGCACAATTGTGACGTGAGATCTTTTTGTGCTTGTGCTTTTGAAATGCGTCTTCAGATGGTATCCTTAAGGATTAGTTCGTACGACAGTGTATTATGGTGTTACAGTATCCTCTCCTTGAGACTCATCCACACCGCGAAGTTTGTTCCATCTTTGAAGTTTGTCTTACCTACAAAGTTCATCCTGTTCATGATTCATCCTTCATGAAGATCGCTGTTGTGTAATGCAGGGTTGCATTGAAGCCTGAGACTCCTAATTGGTCATGTCAGAGATTTGCCGTCGTTCGTGTGACATTAGTGTAATTTCTCTGCAGGACCTGAAGGAAAAGTCATCTATCCTAACGAGAATAATCGGCCTGCAGATTTGGGGCCCCAAAGTGAGTATGAGAGGGAGGCGCATGCGCAGCACGTGCAGCCGTGCCACTCATTATCCTGACGTAACAGACCCCTTGCTCGAGTCTCCAGATTGCGGCCGTGGTCAAACAAGAACCTCCTTTTAGGGCGTCCTTAATTTTCTCGATAAGCAACAAATCAGGTTTTCGTAACCAACGGATTGGGTTTTGATCAGCAACGAATTAAGATAGAGATTGTGTATTGGAGAGCTACTTGAGTTGCTTTTCACCCCTCAAATGCGGAAAAAAAGTTCCAAACTTCACTTTGAACGCTTGAAGAAAGCTAAGAGACGCTTCGGTCTCGGCCAGCGTGTCTCACGAGACAGTAGAGGAGGTTCCTGTGAGTCCTGAGCGTCAGTCTGCGCACAGAAAATTTACTGAAATTCGACGTGTTTTTTGATTGGCCATGCGATGCTTCTTTGCAGGGGGTCTCTTGCCCGTGGCTCAGCTTGTGTCGGTGACATATTTATCTTGTTCTTGCTGTGGGTTACTTTATATTCGTACATAGCCTCCCGCGTTGCACTTGAGTTACGCTTTTGTGTTCTTCATCGGTATGAAAGAATTCTATATATTGTATATATACTGTACTATGCATGACAATTTATTCACAAGCAACAGCACTGTCCTCATCCCTCGTAAGTTTTTACTTTCTGCCCCTCTGAATAAACCAACATTCTACCTAGTTCGGGATTTGTCCGCTATTTTCTGGCAGCGAGCGCTCGTTGGTGGTGGCGACCGCTGGCGGACGGTCTCCACAATTTGGCTAAGCGCTCCTGGCGACCCCCTGGGTACTCAGCTCGCTGCGACTCATCGCTTTAGCTCTTAAGTTATTTTACGATTTACATTAATATTATTTTAATTTCTTTGTGTTGTTGAGATCATGTTTCAAAATTGTCCTTTTATGTGTGTTTTATTATTCAGTTCTAAGCGGTATCAGCTAAATTTAAATGCTCGTGGATCTAGGTTTAAGTAAGAATTCTGACTAACTGTATTTTGTATTCATGTACTCACTTCAAAGTTCTGCTAATTTAAAATTAGTGCGGACGATGCAAGAAAAGGTAGATATCGAACTGAAGTAATGCCCCCACTAGTGTCCGATTGAACGATGCTGCCCCTGTAGCTCTGTTTGAAACTGAGTCTTCTGATGAATTGCGTTTTATTTTAAGTCGTACTATTTATTTGAACGGTTTCTTATGCTGCACATTTCAAGACCACCAACTCAACTGCTATCTTTAGGTCTTATTCTTATGTTCTTTCAATGTGGATTTTGTTTCAGTTTTAGAGTCATAAGTGAGGCACTTGAAAATTCCCATAACGCTATGTATTTTAATTTAATTCTGTTGATGCTCTCTTGTCTGCTTCCTTACGAACGTTTGTCTAACTCTGCACCGTGCTTTGTTTCTCCTGAGAACCTTCTGCAACCTAATTCCACTAAGTGTTTTCTCCGGCACGTGCTGAAGGTCTCCCCCCCCCACTCTGTAGCACCACGTACCACAGCAATCACTCTCTTGGACACGTCATTTAATGCTGCTCTAGACTTTTTCATGCGCTCTATTTCTTATTATTTTGCTTGCAACGCGAGTTTATTTTTATAGTAGCTGCTTCATTTCTTTTGCTCTCGATTGATGTTGTTCTTTTTCTTGGCCTTCACAGCAGTTCGCTGATTACATAGATCCCAGTGCCTCTATTTTTACGTAGGCATCCTTGTCCCGTTGCAATCCAAGTGATTTTATGTTTTTCTCAGTAATTACCACTTTCATTGCCTTTACAGGTGAATAATTCGTGTACTTAAGAATTTGGTCACGTGTGTTTTGTCTCGTGTGCTGACGTCACGATCAAATCGAGAATCTCGCTCCAGACCTGATTTGACTCAAGCAACTCGTTCGAGAGGCCAGTCGCTCTTCTGTGCGAGTTTCTTACTGCTTCCCAAATCTGCTGAAATTATTCAATGATGTCTCTGAAAAACATTTAATATTTTGCGGTCGAGGTTTGCTCAATACTCATTTCGAAAGATTTAGCGTAGAAATTTTCATCGTTTCGCGGAAGTCGTTCAGCAGAACGTGAATTTAAGATGAACTATATGATTTTTATTTAATAAATACTGGGTAGAAAGTCAGACTTTCCTGTTTGAATAATTCGTCTAAATTACTACTGACGTACATACTTGCTCCGCCTGTTGTTGTCATTACATGATGGTTGTTATGAAGGGTCTTATGTAAATATTAAATTTTTCGTATTTCTTGTTGTGATAACGGTTGTCTCTTAAGCATCAGACTATTTTCGTACAAACATTTATTCACATAGCTAATGTTTATTGAGCTAATGGTCAGCCGATGCAGATCTCGTAGACTTATGTCCCTCGGTTTAATGCTAGCTTATTCTAGTGTTAATGTTCCATGTCCCTTTACGAACTGTTGAAAATGCGCAGATCTTGTTACATATAAGTCATTTTGTTTCATTTAACTCTTTGGAATGGTCGAAAAGGCATGTTCTCACCCGCTGGTGCGCATAAAAATTGGTACAAAAATTTTTAAATTATAGAATCCCCGCGATAAATGTTTTAGGCGATAATTTTTTCGCTGATTAGTACTTAGATTTTAATAAGATACTTTGATCCACTGTCCTGGTCTGAAGTTACATTCGTTCAGGTGCCGTATTGTTTATCGTTATTCAGGATTTTTATGGGAAGTTTGTTCTATTTAGGCCGTGCTGTGAAGCACACCTCTGTTAACTTTCTCTCGATTTATCTCCTCGGTAAATGTTCTCTACTCATAATATTTGAGGAACTTTTTATAGTTAATATAAGTATTTCACCTTTCATTTTGCAATTTTCAGCTATTGGATGGAGCTGAAACGGCTTTCAGAAGACCCATTCTGACCCATGGCTCATTTTGGAGTGCAGTTCGCGCAGCTCATTTAATGAGACACGAACGCTTGTGCAGGTCAGGAGATCTCCAAGATGGTGACTGGCGGCCTGCGCCCAAACGGCAACGGCGACGCCACACAAATCAACTCCCCCGTCAGCACCGTGGCTGAGGTCGCTGTCGACCAGCTGCAGGCGAACCAAAAGCTCATCGCTGGTGAGTTGTCCATTCTGCAGAGTGGTGAGCGACGCTGGTGAGTTGTTCATTCTGCTGAGTGGTGAACGACGCTGGTGAGTTGTCCATTCTGCAGAGTGGTGAGCGACGCCGGTGAGTTGTTCATTCTGCTGAGTGGTGAACGACGCTGGTGAGTTGTTTCTGCAGAGTGATGAGCGACGCTGGTGAGTTGTTCATTCTGCTGAGTGGTGAGCGACGCTGGTGAGTTGTTCATTCTGCTGAGTGGTGAGCGACGCTGGTGAGCTGTTCATTCTGCAGAGTGGTGAGCGACGCTGGTGAGTTGTTTAGTCTGCAGAGTGGTGAGCGACGCCGGTAAGTTGTTCATCCTTGCGGCTGATGGAGAAGACCAAAGACCAAAGTTGAACAGCGTCTGCCCTCGACAGGTTGTGTTGTATCGAATATGAGTCATTGTATCTAACGTTGTATCTAACTAGTACTAGCCCAGTCGAGATCTTGTTGCCCTTGCGTGTCCAAGCGCCGGGCTGTCGTTCTATAAAGCAGAGTTAGTGTTTTGTCTCAGGATGCAGCCTCAGACCGATATTGGGCTTCAAGGGTGCGGGCTTCATTAGACTTAGTCACTTCAGAGATTAGGTTTTGTCGTTTTGAATTACAGTTTGTGATCGATCGTTCTTACAGTATTTAATGTTGAGTTTATAGT
>VOMN01042487.1:0-11405 GCA_014899125.1 Orchestia grillus
GAGTTGAGGCAGTTCAAGCAACGCTGGCGGCTGCTAAATTTGCTGGGCTCTGCACCATCTCGGGGCGCTCGTGTATTTAGCCACCCCATTTGATCATACGATTAGCTGCACAGCTTAGCCACACAAATTAGCCATACAAATGGGCCATATAACTTGGCCACACATCTAGCCACGCTACTTAGCCACACAACTTGCCAAAATACTTTGCCACAAGTCATCCACACAAATAAACCACGCGACATGGCTACCCAACTTAGCCACCCTACTTAGCCACAAATTAACCACACAACGTAGCCGCACAACATGCCGTACGGTCTACGCCACTCCTGCTGCCATGTGGCTCAGTGACACGCAGCTGCGGCTGCAGCTGCGGCGTTGCAGCGTTCGGAGGCGAAGAATAACGACAGCCAGTTGAATAATCAGCGCTACTCCGGGGTTCCAGACTCACGAGAATATACCTTGGAACTGTGAAGACGACTGGACGATTTAAATTGAATTTCAAACCGAAATTCGGATGAATTTAGATCTGAATTATTCAGACAGTTTTTATTTTGGAAGCTCTCGTTTGATGAGAAGTATTGTAGCTGGTGCAGTATGTAGCAGTGCCCTGGATACGGACGGAGTATCAATTTTATTGTTGATTTTATTCGCTGCACATTGTTCTCCGTCAAGTTTTTTAAAAGCGTGGCACATGAAGGAGACAAAGAAGGTACAAACGTATTAATGTACTGGGTGTTCCAAAACAAATGCTTTCACTCGTCTACTGTGAAAGTCAAACGTGCAAGTAACGATACAAGCCTAATGAACTAAATTAAAGAGTATAACTTCAAAATAATAACAAATAACGAAATAAGGGATTGTTATTACCACAACAAGAACACAGTAAAAATGAGTGCTGGGCAGTCAAAGGGTGAGTACATTTTTTGGAACACCCTGCATGACGACAATGTTCACTAAAGCAACAATTGCACTCACCGGACGCTGGACGCAGACTGAGAACCACTGCGGAGACTGCCTCCGTCTGACCGACAAATTCGCATCAGAAGCCGACGGAATCTTCACGAGAATTTGATCTAGAAATATGTTTATATTCTCTCACGAGGGCATAAATTCCCAAGTTCTCATATGCTGTGATTTGTAATTTGTGGACTGCCTTAAATGGATTTAATGAATGAGAATGGAATATTGTAACATTATCCAATTGTAGTGCATACATACATAAATACGTATCTTATGCACGATGTGCACAGGCATATGCACTCAGAAGTTGAGCATTGTCCTGTTGCATCGTATGATAAGAAACACAATTGATTTTATGCACTGCGAGCTAAACGTTTGAAAAGTGTTAAGCCATCAAAGAGTGGTAATGAGGTACAGAAAGTAGAAGTTTCTGTGAGAGCACACATTGTCACATGATTTACACTTCCCGAAATTCTCACCAATGTCAGCCTCACACATGGCAGTCAGCATGGCAGCCAATACATGCTCTCTTGCACGTCCACAGCATTAACCATCAACCTTCCTTCCCTCTACGGCCCCTTCCCTCCCCTCCCCACCTCTTAACCTCCCCAAACGTGCCTGGTTCTCTCACGCGCGTGTCCTGACACATTTGATGTGTTGAGGGCATGACTGAGGAGCGGTGTGTACTGTATGTGTGGCTACAGTGTGTGTCGCTACAGTGTGTGTAGCCACAGTGTGTGTAGCTACAGTGTGTGTAGCTACAGTGTGTGTAGCTACAGTGTGTGTAGCTGCAGTGTGTGTCGCTACAGTATGTGTCGCTGCAGTGTGTGTAGCTACAGTGTGTGTAGCTACAGTGTGTATAGCTCGAGTGTGTGTAGCTACAGTGTGTGTCGCTACAGCGTATGTAGCTACAGTGTATGTAGCTACAGTACATGTAACTACAGTACATGTAACTACAGTACATGTACTACAGTACATGTAACTACAGTACATGTAACTACAGTACATGTAACTACAGCATATGCAGTCACAGTACGCGTAGCTGTATGCTTCTCTCAGACAGCTATGGTCATAGCAGACGACCGTGGATGACCCCTCTCCTGTTTGGGAGTTTGCTGATAATTATCTTGCAAATACTTGATTAAAAACACAATTTGATCTTTCTATTCGAACGATTTGCCTACAACTATACGCAGTATATATTACTATAGTGTAATTTATATTCCATAAGTTAAATCGAAGGCATTCCATGAATTCCAAAGTTTGCAAAAAAAGTACAACTTATGAATTTTGCTCAGGAATTTTTAATGTTCATTTAGTCTCTCAGTGTTTTACGACAAAAACGTGTGACGCGTAATTTTACGTGAATGAATGTTGGTACAAAGAAAGGGAGCTATTATATCACTCATGCAAGCTGCGTTGGGATCCAAACATGGCAATCGCAGCTTCTAAAAAAATCATTTACGATCGTCGAGTTGAAAAATGCAGGCATTGAGCTGAAACACTGCATCGGCCTCTCCATTCAGAACAGTGAAAAGTCTCTTTCGGTTTTGATTTAGTGCAAGGAAACGTCAAGCGGATAAATGGCCATCATTTGGGTCACCAAACAAACAAGTCAGATCCGTCACACAAATCAGGAGTTATCGGCCTACATTTTTGGGTTGTGCCTAAAAATGAAGGGCAGCGCTGCAGCACCAGCTGCCGCATGCACCCTCTCTTTAGCAACGCTCCCACAGAGCAACGCTGCCTCGTTGCACAGCCGCGATCTCGCCTGCAACAAAGCGGCGATGTTCACCCTCGACGCTCTTCGTTCTCGCACAGGCAATAAATTCACACAGCCTGCAAAATAAACACGTTTCAAAAATGTACTACCCAAGACGTCGATGTGGATTGCTGATTTAGTGGTACGTTTTATTTGTATTCTCTGCCTCAATTTGATGATGTTTTGAGCTCATACGGAAGCAATGTTGGCCAGTTCTAAGAAACGATCTCGGTCGTGAAGCGTGTCAGCAGTAACGCATCTGCAACAGCGCAGGCACACTCCGGTCTCGGCCAGCCTGCAGTAATTGCAGCCAAGTATATTTTTGTTGGAGGCATCGATCCCGAGCCCATGCTCCTAGACTGACTGGGAGAGAAGGGAAGATTCAGTCCTTCATCTCGCTCAGCCCCCGATTGTCACCCCCCCGGGTTGGGGCTGTCGCAGTCATCCGTTAGCTGGAATCCTCAAGTAGCAAATTAGAAAATAAAGTCGATTCTTAATTTTTATTTTATATTGTAATGAATTGAAATTTGGGAGTTGGAAAAAAACTTCAGGGCATTTCTAACTTTGAAACATTAATTTCACAGTAGCAAGTCCAGCTTCTGTCCGAAACACAATGCAGCAGCTAAAGAGAAAAGAATACCATTCGTCCAGCGTGTGTTGACATCGCTAAAGATTTAGTCCCAAAATATTTTGAAAGTTTTGTGCACCATCTTCACTTGAACAGAAGTTCATTGTTTTTTATTATCTGGAAGCAATGAATTCATGGTTTTAGTAGACATGTAAGTCTCACGTAGCGCGCGATAACCCCTGATGCACTGAGGCTACCCGCCGCGCTGTGGCCCGCTCTTCGATTGGCGGAGATAAAAGGGCCGTGCCTTATTAGGTTGTGAGAGTAGTATACTCAGTTCTCAGTTTAGAGTACTTAGCTCACATTAGGTTGTTTACAAAACTCAACTCAAAATACTCAGTCCACATTACTCATCCTACAGTACTCAATCTACAGTACTCAGTCTACAAGACTCAGGCTACAGTGTTCAGTCCACAGTACTCAGTCTATAGCATTCAGTCTACAAGACTCAGGCTACACTATTCACTCCACAGTACCCAGTCTACGGTATACAGTTCACAATACTCAGTCCACAAGATACAGTCCACAGTACTCAGTCCACAAGATACAGTCCACAGTACTCAGTCTATAGTATACAATCCACAGTACTTAGTGTAGAGTAAACAGTCCACAGTACTCACTCAACACTATCCAGTCCAAAGAACTCACTCGACACTATCCTGTTCACAGTGTTCAGTCTACATTATACAATCCACAGTACTCAGTCTACAGTATATAGTCCACAATACTCGGTCTACAGTATACAGTCCATATTACTCAGTCTACAGTATACAGTCCACATCACTCAGTCTACAGTATCCAGTCCACAGTGTTCAGTCTAGAATAAGAAGACCGCTGCGACACAACGTCGGATTCCCACATCTCGGAACACGGATGACTCTCGAGTCGTCAGTCTGTCCCTCACAAGCTGCAGGTTAGCAGCTGTAGGTAGGCAACTGTAAGTCAGCAGCTGCAGGTCAGTAACAGTAAGTCATCAACTGTAAGTTAGCAGCTGTAGGTCAGTAGTTGTATGTCAGTAACTGTAAGTCAGTAACTGTAGGTTAGCAGCTGCAGGTCAGCAGCTGCAGGTTAGCAGCTATATATAGCAGCGGCAGGCTAGCAGCTCCAGGTTAGCAGCTATAGAGAGCAGCTCCAGGTCAGCAGCTGCAGGTCTCAGTGGCTCCTCGTTAACAGACACAATGACGAGAACAACGTCTGCTCATTAGTAGTTCGAATAGAACAAATGTTACTGCTGTGGGCTACGCCGTCTTCGATGTGATATAAGAATTTAACATGAGGACTCTCGTAGCGGTGTCACCAGCTCTCATCACCGCGCCCACAGTGGGCTGCACAAACTGCTCAATCATTTTCTTTTCAACTTTCCCTTGTGTATTGCTCAACTTGTCGGTTTTTCCTTGGGTCAACACCTCACAGTGACGGCTGCGATCCGTGCCCTCAGTTCTCTTCTTCGGGACACATCAGCGAACGCGCGGTCTGCTCTCCCTGCGCTCCTCGCGGCATTTCGTAGCGTAAACCTCAAGTCTTTAGGCGGAATTGATAGAATTACACGAAACATTCGGAAACTGAAAAGCTAAAACTTTTACGTTCACATCCAACGAAAAAGAATGAACAGCGCTAATTATTCTGTTTAAATGTGACTAAAATAACAATGGCGACCGCACTCAGTAGTTCAGGAGTCACATCTGACGAGAGCCTAACTCAATGAAGCGATTTGAAAATCCTGGCTTTGCTTACAGTGATTGCACGGAAACTGGAGAGTGGCATGCGGGGGCTCCTTTTTTGTGCTTATTTTAATGAGTCCATAATTGGCTCATTTGAAAGTTTCCCACATGAGTAACCCGACTCTGGCAATGGCGCGCAAAAAATGGACCCATTATAGAAGCGATGCCGTATTTTGTCGGTAGGACTCGCTGGCTTTCATGCGAAATGAAGGAACGCTCGAAGAAATTCATGCATATTGGCGGCATTATCGTTATGACAAAAGCGGCCCCTGGAACTGCTCACTTCGAGAGCCTGGGTCCGGGATCGGGTTGCGCTTAGCTACAAAGAAATCGATAAATTCATGAGGGAGGCCCACATGCGTGTTTTATTATTCAGGCCGTCATAACTTGGCCCCATTAATTCACACTTCACGATAAAAAAATATCGATGCATTTCAATCAAATTATAATGTGAGATGTTTTGCTCACTCTTTCTCATTCAAAATCTCATCAAGGATATCTTAGCAGCCTAGAGGCCAGTTCTACTTAACAGTGTGAATATAGTGAATGTAGTTTTCCATTTACAACGCCCTCTGCTTCTGTGACTCTACTTCCAGCACCCGCTACTTTTAGCACACTCTTTTGATCACTCTACTGCCAGTACACTAATTTTGATTGCTCTACTTCCATCAATTTATTGTTATCACACTCTACTTCATGACAACTTCTCTACTAGCACACTCCGCTCTACTTAACGATATGTTGAGGAGCCCATTTTTTGTAAAAGTTCATTTTAAAACAGCATTTACCGGCGCTCTAAAGTTTGCATGTTCTGTTACGTATTTACGATCCAGACGCATCTTTCTGCGCAAACCACGCACAGAAAGTAAAGAGTTCAAAAATTCCAAGCGTTCGCGAAGAAGAATATTGAGCTTAACTGATGCACAGTCTGGTGCACATCACAGAATTTCCCGGTTTGTGCCTCACCAAAATGCCGCTCCTTGTGTCACCAGGACGCACTAAACGCACAGCACGTCCTGTTGATACACTCAATAAAAAGTCAGAGCTAACAATAATTTTCAGCAGAGAGTAGAAAAAATTCCAGTCAGACGACGGGTCTCACTTGCAAGGCGTAATTTGTACGCCGACAGCCGACTGTTGATTGTCATCGAGGGAAATTTTACAAGAGTGGACTTGCTGAGAGCTGACTTTGTGGGAATTGACTTTGTGAGGGTTGACTCTAAAACGGTTGACTCTGGGAAAATTGGCCTTGCAAGGGTTGTCTCAACATTTTAATTTTAATTTAGGCTGTAATTTTACTGATTGAAAACACAATGTACCATGCTGTGTGTGACTGATTTCGGAATAAATGATTTTTCTTTCTTTCTTTCTTTCTTTCTATCTTTATTCTTCTTCTATGAGAGTCGCCTCTGTGAAGATTGGCTTTGTGAGGGTGGTTATGTATGTAGTTTTATTACTCCATGTAATTTGACTAAGTTTTCTTCAATTTAACGATTTCTTCTTGCCCACTACTGCGCGCTAACTAACACAACTAATGCGGGCTGAGGTCTAGTGGCAGTGAGTGGACTGAGAGGGGCTTTCTGCGGAGTGTTCTAGCCCACTCTACTGTCCGCTTACTTTACTGCCAGCCCACTCTACCGCCAGCCCACTTTATTGCTAACTCCCTTTACTGTCAGCGCTCTCAATTGCTAGCCCACTCTATCGTGAGCCCACTCTGTTGCGAGCCCACTTTACTATGATCCCTCTTTCTTGAGAGATCACTTTACCACAAGCCTACTTTACGTCAAGCAAATTTTACTGCTTGCTATGTCTTGAACTCTACTTCTAGTAAACCCTTCCTCCATATGTGCTAATTGCAGGAAGCTTTTCATCTAGTATACTCTACTTCTATCAAACCATTCGTCTAGCATACTCTACAACTTACAAACCCTATTTCTAGTATACTCTTTCTACCAAACCGTACCTCTAGTGTACTCTACCCCTAGCAAACTCTACGTCTAGCACACTCTACTTGTAGCGCACTTTACAGCGCAGACTCTTCATTACAGAGAACTTTCCGTTACCTCACAGAAGCGATCGGAGAGGCCGTGGAGTGCTCCCTGGCGGTCCCAAACAATGCAAGAGGCAAGTTGTCATTGAAAGCGCAGCCAAAACTCTTTTCTTGCATTTGTGTTTTGTTATTGTATATGTAAGCCCCCTTATTGTAAATGAGCGCTTGTTATTTTAGATGCGCGAGAACAATTGTGAGTTAGGTGCCTAGCTGACAATGGAACAAGCATCAAGCCGCAGCGTAATGAACTAACGAGCTACAGTGAAACAAGACTGCCTGTGTTGCTCCCATTACGCAACAAAAGCTGCGGCCAGATGCTGTTTGAGATGCGCGCGTAGCTCTCCCGACATTTGTGAGTTCAGAATTAACGATCTACCATACGAGGCTTTTGGCGCTGCAACGGACAAAGCATGGCTCAGGAAGCTGCGCAGTGAGACTGTAGAGTCCCGCTAACCCTCCTCGCCCATTAATATTCAAACTTATGTCAACTGGGACTATGATTGTGAGCTATCAAACCATATGCCGACTATGGTACATTTCCATAGGCCTATGCTAGCCTTAGTCATATTGCCTTCTTTCAATTGAGCAAAGGACCGAGAGATTTATAGCCTGACGAATTTTAAATGATATGCTAAGGCCTAGGCATTGAGAGAAAAAGTCTGAATACTCAAGTCTTGAACTGAGCGTCGGTACCATCGAACTGATCGCAGTTGTGCTCCCATGCACAAACGTGTGTTTTGTGCACAGGGGCAAGGGCGAGCGGCGTCAACGGTTCTGTAATTTTGGGGCTTAAAAATCTTCATGAGATTGCAGCGAATTTGGCCTCAGAGTAACGCCTTGGAGAGGAGAGTTACAGCACCGTTTAGGGCCGACGATCGAATGTTCAGAAGCCAGCAAAATGTGTCTCATCATCTCGCGTTATCCTGCTGCGAAGGTGTGCACGGGAGTGTACCAAGAAATCTAAACGAGTTACATAAATACTTCTGAAAACACAACCTTGAAAGAGAGCCACACTAGATTCATTGAGAAAAAGTGAAATGGGAAGCGTATTAGTAACGAAGAACATGGAAGAATAAAATAGAAATACGCGTAGCAAAAATACCTACATATAAATGAGAGAACCAATTTAATTTCACTGTTACCAAATGTCATTGGATTTTCTTCGGCTTCTGTAGCTGCTCGGAACATGAGCTCTCCAGTCTAAATTTTTCGACGAATCATCTGTAATTATTTCATATTTTGGCAACCCAAATGTTTTTATCGATTATTTTAAGAATTTCCCGATGAGGAGGAGAAGAAGTGAGACAGAGTCTCCGCGCGCTTTGGGTTTCTGAAGAACGCACACTCGTCTGACAACCTCGACCTCATTCGGAATTGTAAGACTTTGAGTTTGCACGGAATGATAATTTTTTGCTTCCCAGACGCCCAATACCCGCGCTCAATGTACGGGAAATCCGCCTTCACAAACGGATCCAAATGAGAAGAGAACTCTAAATCGCAGGCTAAAAGAATACCTCCCAGAAAAAATGCCAGGCTGGGTTGTTAGGCTCGTTTTTTTTTGATGCAAGAGAAGTTTTTCTTCACGGTTGTTTTGCATATCAGGGACGCCTTCCCGGAGCAGCTGCCGCTGTTCCGGGCACACGGAATGCAAATGTGAACCACCAGACGTGACCGAGGCCCCAAGGAAGCCAAATTACTGAACTATTTTGCGAATTCTCTAGGCTTGCTTCCAAAATGATTGTAAACTGGAAGAAGATCATCTTCTTTGCTTACCATGAAGTTAGAATCTACTATAGAATTGCATTCAAATTTGATGGAGCTATACTGTACTTATTAAACACTGAATTAATTTTATAAATTTTCAAGTCATTTTTCCAAGCACAAAAAAGTAATATTTTCTTATATATTTTGTCAGCTATAAATTTTAGCGCGACTGTTTATGGTGTGCCAGTCTTCTCAGGACCCCAGCTGAGCGATACTCTATGTTGTGGCAGTCTGGACCGAGTGTTACTTTATATTTTGGCGGTCTGGATCGAGTGTTACTTTATGTTCAGGCAGTCTGGACCGAGTGTTACTTTATATTCTGGGACTTTGGACCGAGTGTTACTTTATATTCTGGCAGTCTGGATCGAGTGTTACTTTATATCCTATCAGATTGTATTCAATGGTACTTTAGATTCTGGTAGCTTGTATTAGTTGGCAGTTCACGTTCTGGTAGCTTGTATTTGATGGTACTATACGTTTTGGTAGGTTGCATTTGATGGTACTTTACGCTCTTGTAGCTTGNAAGAGCCCCTCATGCGAGGACACCCCAGCCGGGGGTGTGCTGTGGGCAGCAGCAAGAGGGATCGATGGCGGTCCCGACCCTCTCTGCCAGCATCCTCCAGCCCCAGCTTTGTGAGCTTGCAAGCTCCGACAATATTCAAATTATCACAATGACCAGACACGATGATGGATTACTCGGTGCGCCGGCAACGACTGCTTGTTTTGTGCTAAAGAGCGACGGACGGCTGCTCGCCTGAGTTGTTTGTGAGGTGACTCGGGCTCTTTCTGAGCCTGCAATCGATGAAATTGGCGAGCGGAAACGTAGCCAATTTTAATTAACGCCAATTCTCGTGCACAAACACTCCTTTTTGTCGCACGCTTTGACAACAAACGGGGCATGGAGAGCGCGGCGAAATGGCACGCCCTGCACTAGATAACTCCGCCGCGCGAGACTTGGAGGAAATTGGAGGAAAATCTACACAAATAACGGCTTTCATTTCATTGAGAAACATAGAGAGCTTTTTGCAAGGGGCTGACAGGAGGATAGTTTCAAGCAAGATCACACAAGTCTCGATGAATTCCTGAACTTACATCAGGAATGAGCTTTCGAATGATTGATGGATGACGGCACGAACAAGACACTGTGTGATCGGTACTGGAAAAGGTGTCGTGTTATAATACAACACTTCGAAATGCCATTTTCATCCGTAGCTCGAGTGACAACGTAGTTGCTTCCTAGTCTGAAGGTCCTCGGTTCGATACCCCGAGGCGGAGTTCTTTCCTGGAGAAAGAAAGATTCAAAACAACATCTTTTAAGAGAGGCGGCACACCAGTGCGATCTGCGAGGTGGTGATCGAAAAAATTTCAAGGTTTCCGAGGTTATACGTAATCCCTTACGTAGTACTGGAACACAACTGTTGTATAAAATACTACTGCAATTTTCCCATTCGTAAAATTCAAAGCTTAGCACTCTATTCATCGAAATCAAATTCGGGTTTCCAGCCTGTGACTGAAATTTTCTGCAAAGGTTAATCAAATGTTCACCTGCGTGAGTGCTTTTCCAAGCACGTCATCTGAGAACTGCACGTGAAATGCAAGGTTGGCAGATGGACTGTACGTAGAGTGCACGTAGAGTGCACGTAGAGTGCACGTAGAGTGCGCGTAGAGTGCACGTAGAGTGCACACAAAGTGCAGCAGGCGTTGCACGGACTCACGTGGATGCCCACGAGTAAATTTATCGATCGCCGCTGCAGCGAGAGCGGTCCCGCATAAGCCGCCCCAGCCTGCCTCTGCAGGCAGCCCCGCCGAGCCTGAGCAACGGCAGGTTTGTTGTTTCCCCTGTGGGTGGGGATTGTCTGGGGCCTGCATCCTGTTCACATTCCCATGGTAAGGGAGTGCTTATCTACAATCCTATTATAAGAGGGTTGCAATATGTTTATATCCCTGTTGTATGAAAATTGCATCACGTCAACATCCCCATCGTGTTGGGACTGCATCACGTCAACATCCCCATCGTGTGGGGACTGCATCACGTCTACACCTCCCCGAAAGCTGAGGTATCCCGCTGCAGCAATGACAGCTCCAGCAGCCCGAGAAATCAGCTGCAGGATAGTGCTGATGAACTTCAGCTGAGATGCTGAAGCATTCATGGAAATCCTACGCAATAAATCAGTTTAGCCGAGTGTAGGATCAGTTTATCTGCTCGCTCGATTTTGTGCCGGAATTCCGCTGTACTGAATTGTTAACTTAAGTGCCGCTTTCTCGGGCCTCTGCCTTCCCTATGTGAGTTTGTGCGTCCTAAGTCAGGCAACTGGCAGTAACTGCCAGTAGCAGGAACGGCTGGTGATAATAAAAAGTTACAGCCAACAGCATTATAACGGCCACTAGCACTAACGGCCAGTAGCAGCAACAGTCAGTGGCAGTAATTGCCAGTAGCACTTACGAGTAGCAGCAACAGTAGCAACAGTAGCAGAACAACACCCAGCACGACCACCGCGTCCCGTAACACCGCCGACCCAT